>ML808177.1:139937-158791 GCA_009831015.1 Picea engelmannii | reverse complement strand
GTATGAGATGCCCTTTCTCTCTATGTGAATCATTAGATCACTTTACATACCAGTGTCCTATGATCATTGAATACAGGCAATGCCAATTGACCCTACTTCAATGACCCATAGAGTTGATAGTTGACCTTACCTCGTCACTAGAGGTTCTTCATGTCATTTCTCCCAAACCTGAGGCCCTTCCAATTCCTACATGGTTCTTAGATGACCTATCTGAGGATTCACCCCCCAATCCCCCCAACTCTCTCGTTCATTCCCCTACAAACATTTTACACCCAACTACCATGGGTACTCCTCAGTACTTCAATATTTGGTTTATGTCGAGCGAACCATCACCATATCCTTGCATTGTTTCCCCTACTTCTTCATCACCAGGGGACAACCACACGACAAAAAACGTCGATATCACTCTTCATGACCCCTTGTATTCCCATCACTTCCACTATGACGAGGAAATACTTGAAAATTTAAACAACCCGGACTACCCATGGGATGTGTTACACCACTGCGCACTCTTCTTTCCACAGGAAGCCTCCATGCCTCCTAACAAACACCCCATCTATGCGGTCAAAACCAAAGATTTTATCCCCTCAGGGCCTATCGACTAGTTCAAAAACCCCATTCCTACCCCTAATGATTTTGAAGAAGGCAACATGGCCAACATTTCCCCGACCATTAAAATCAAAATTTCCATCAAAAATGGCGTTGTCGAGGAAATCACCATTGGAGCTTCTTGCACTCCTCAATAAATCACCACCTACAAAACCCTCTTCCAGGAATATCGGGATATATTTTCCTGGTCATACACGGAAATGCCTGGCCTAAATCCCTCTATCATCAAACATCGCATCGACACCTATCCTGACATTACACCAATTCCTCAAAAACAATGACCACTACACCCATCCAAAGCAACGACCATCAAAGCCGAAATTGACAAATTATGCACTACTGGGTTCATTTACCCCATCGCCTATACATCATGGGTTTCCAACTCTGTACCCGTTAACAAAAAATAGGGCACTATCTGCGTCTGCACAGAATTTCACAATCTCAATCACGCATGTCCTAAAGACAACTTTCCAACGCCTTTCATTGATCAAATTATCGACGACTGCGCAGGCCACGAGGCTCTATCCTTCATGGATGGGTTCTCTGGTTATAATCAAATTCAAATTCACCTAGCTGATCAGTACAAAACCGCATTCACTACCCCTTGGGGTAATTTTTCATATCGTTTCATGCCTTTTGGCTTAAAGAATGCTGGTGCAACTTTTGAATGGGCTATGACATACATCTTTCATGATCTGGCTCATATCATCCTCACATACTTGGATGACCTCACAGCTTGATATAAGAAACGCAACCAACATCTTGATGATTTACGAATCATATTCCAACGGTGTCATCAGTACAACATCCACTTGAATCCCCTCAAGTGCATGTTCTGCGTCATCGTGGGGTGCCTCCTTAGATTCATCGTTTCCCAAAGCGGTATTACTGTGGACCCCCTCAAATTCCAAGCTATCACCGAAATTCCACCTCCCCGGAATTTACGTCAACTTCAGAGCCTACAAGGCAAAGATAACTTTCTACGGCGATTTGTCCTAGACTATGCCATTCACGCACATGGTTTCCTTCACTTACTACGTCACCACATCCCATTTCACTCGGATGACCCTTCCCAACAGTCATTTGACAATATTAAATTGGCGCTCTCTAACATCCCTTTAATTAGTGCACCTGACTACAATCGTGACTATATCCTCTACTTATCAGCATCAACTGTGTCAGTAGCCGGAGTTCTCATTTAGCTAGGTGATGAAAATAGCGATCATGTCATTTATTACGTTAGTAAAAACCTCTCAGGCCCACCCCTAAAGTATAAACATGAAAAGAAACTAGCTCTTGCAGTTGTCCTCGCAGTCCAGAAAATGCGTCACTACATTCTTCTTCGCACAACTAAGGTTGTTGCAGATTCCAACCCAATGCAATACTTGCTCAGTCTTCGACAAATTATCGACAAATTTTCTCGATGGATCATTATCCTTCAGGAGTATGATCTTGAATTTTCAACACCCAATAGCAAGAAATCCCTCATTCTCACCGAACTTGTCACGACCCTCCCCTCTGACACCACCAGTACCCCCGTCAATACCAACTTTGCCGACGAACACCTCTTTTACATCACTTCAAATGATCCTTGGTATGGAGACCTCCTTGTCTGCCTCCGAACTCAAAAGTTTGGTAACCACCTTTCATGAGATGATCTTCGTCATATTCACCATCAATCCCCCCGCTACCTCCTCATCGGAGACATCCTATACTGGCGAGGAGTTGACACCATTCTTCGTCGATGCCTGACCATTGACGAGGCCGATAGAGTCTTGAACGACTGCCACAGTGGCACATGTGGGGGCCATCTTTCTAGAATATCCACTACTGAGAATATTATCCGTGCAAGTTACTTTTGGCCTACCTTGTTTCACGATTGCATTCATGCCGTGAAATGATGTGAGCAGTGTCATCTTTACGCCAACAAAGCCCGAGAACCACCTTCTCTTCTTCATCTAGTCATCACTATCAACCTTTTTTGTAAATGGGGCATCGACTTCGTGACTTGTAATCCCCCCTCCAGCAATGGTCACAAATACATTGTTGTCGTAGTCAATTACTTCACCAAATGGGCAGAAGATATGCCCACCTTCAACAACACCGCTGACACCGCAACAATTTTTTCTTTAACCATGTCATATCTCGCTTTGGAGTACCACTCCAGCTTGTTTCCGATCACGGGAAACACTTCGAGAATGAGATTTTCGTTGAACTCTCGTCTCGGTTAGGATTCTCCCGCGAGTTTGCCTCACCATACTACCCTTAGTCTAACAGACAGGTCGAAGTAGTTAACAAGGCCCTCAAGACCATGTTACAGCGCACAGTTAATAAACATAAGACCAATTGGCATCATATGTTATTTTCTACGCTATGGGCTTACCATACATCTTTGAAAACAACTATTGGTTTCACACCATTTCATCTAGTCCATGGGGTTGAGGCCACTCTTCCCATTGAGTGCGAAATTCCCACCCTACGCACCACAATTGAGCTATTACCTGACACTGCTCCAATGGATCAGCGCTTGCTGAACTTAGAGTCTCTAGATGAGGATCGTCGATCTTCATTATAGAACAATGAGGCAGCTAAAAAATGATCAAAGGCTACCTTGATCGACATTTCAACCTTCGCTCATTTCGTGAAGGCGACCTCATCCTGGCTTACGATATCGCTCATGATACCTTTGGCCATGGAAAATTCGAGTCACTATGGCATGGCCCATAAATTATCCAACATTGCCTCACCAAAGGCGCATACATCCTAGCCTTTCCCGAAGGCCTCTCTCTCAAAGAACCTGTCAACGAGTTGTATTTAAATAAATTTTATGCTTAAATGTAGTCATTCTACTTTAGGTTATTTATTTTATAGAGTTTTTAATCTTTTTTCCATCCCTCACATCTAAAATCTCATTTGTGCTATTAACAGATTCTTCCTCCACCGGCCTACCACATTGGTTAGGCCGATGGTGCCAGCCGTTGGACACAAAATCTCGCTTCGGCCGCTTGGGCTCTCTACACCCCCTCACATGAAATGCTCCATTCGAGCAGCATATGTTTGGGTTTAGCGACCAACAACCAAGCCAAATACACTGTCGTCATTGGCCTCCTATCCATTGCCCAGCATCATAGTATTCGTCACCTTAGCATCTTTCTCAACTCTCAACTAGTCGTTCTCCAACTCAACAATGTGTACCGCGTACATGATCCTTGCCTCTTTTGCAAATACCTGCAGGTTAGACTGTTATCTCAACATTTTGATTCCATTACATTTACACATATTCCAAGATAATTGAATCAAATTACAGATAACCTAGCTAATATTGTGTTAGACTGGGGTATATCACATCAAGCTACCTCTACACATACATAAACATATCAACAACCTGTCATAGCATATATAGATTAGACATCATCAATACATTAACAAAACACATGTAAACACCACATAGATATCAAAATGTATACTCATGTATATATCGAAAGGTCCACAGTGCCATCCAAATGTTTACATGCAAAAATACAAGTATTTGTAGGCCATTGAAGCACCTCGTTACAAAATGGGCTCACCGGCCTATATAAAAAAATACATCCATACATAGAGCACCACTCAAGGTGCCTCTAGAGAACCACCACCTACCCCTCCGTTAGGCAGTGGTTTCCCACCCCCTACTGGTCCCTCCTGCCCTAAGTAATCATCCGGTCATTGCAGCACCAACTACTACTACCCATCATACCATGGCCCGCCATGGTGGTGGAATCCCCACACACTGCTCTAGGATGCCCTCATCCTGGATGCGAGACCACATTCCCTCAGGCACGTCCTGTAACATCACCTCCAGGTGACAACGTATGTCCTCAAAATCTACTCCGGCATCCACCGGAGAAGCATGTGATGGCCTAGCACCAGGGTCCTCAAACCGGCGTCTCCTCACTGCCCTCTCCGGATCAGCTGGTCACGCCGCGACATCCTCACACTGACATCTCTCTCCAACACGTGGCCCTCCCCACGGTAGTCTCTCCAGATCCTGACGAGCTGGGGCTCTCCGCAACTCCACCTCGCGTCGGCGAGGTGCCACATCTGCACATAAAAGTAAGCAACAAATAGTATCAACATCTCTATCATATACATATGTCATGCTATCTCAAACAAAAAACATATATATCAACATCATCAACATACCTCGATGATCAAACACCTCCCCTGGAGGTAGCACCATGTCCAGATCCTCCCAAAAGTCAACCCTGGCATAGGGGTACTGCAATATCACATGCGACATCTGCCACCACACCTACGCCACCTTAGGAGTAAAGAAGTGGCCGCCCTTGTCACCACCATGGCGAAGAAAAATAGTTGACAACCGCTTTAGTTGCAGCTCTTGCGCCCCAGGCGCACCCAATAAAATCCTCGGGCGCAACATATCCACCCTCTCCAAAAACCAAGAAACCAGGATGGACCCAAAGGAAAAATCTCCAGTGTCCATGGACTGACAGTGGTCCAGCTACCCTACCATCCTGGCATGCAGCATAAGCCCCTATAAAAGTGTTCACCGTCCAACACTCTCTCCATCACAATCAGTTGGCCACCACTAATCCGATGCATCTCCAGCGACCCATAAACTCTCACAATCATCGCTGCTATACAACGATGCGCTAGGGAATCCATCGCCCCAATGCTCATGACAGTTCTAGAAATAAATTTTGGCCCCAAATAATATCTCCAGCCAACCGTCGCTAGCACCACATCCCTTGGTAACACCGGCTCCGCTGGTAGGGGCATTCCCCGAAACGGGAGCCCAGTCAAAAAATACACATCCTCCACCGCAGTGAAGGCAATCTTCTCTCCCCACACTATGAAGCAATGCAAGTCTGGACTACACATCTGGATAAGAAACTGTAGGATATACTCCTCCACCCATATCAATGGGCACTCAAAGAACTTCAGTAGCCCACAAGCTACCAAAGTCGCACGTACACTTGGCTCCTCAATAGCCATGGCATCTCGCAGCTGGGACCAATCCCGCTCTCTCCAACCAACCGACATCGTGCACAAAGCTCACCTATAACCACATAAAATAGTCCCAAGTTAGCCACATGGACCATCAACAACATCAAAAAGATAAGTTTTACACTCGTCAACCTTGCCTCCAAGGCGCGGCTGTTCAACCCACAGGCACGCACACGTGCGTGCTTGTTCACTCCACAGGCATGCACATATGCGTGCCTGTTCACTACACAAGTGTGCTCTCAAGCGTGCCTATCCATCCTTCAGGCGTGCACGCATGCACTCCTGTTCAAGTTACAGGCGCACTCTAGAGCGCACCTGTGCAATACACAAGCGCGCACACATGTGCAGATGTGCAGCTGACAGGCGCACACATAGTGCGTGCCCTTTTCCCTCTTACTGGTGCCCCCATACACGTCTATATGGTGGGTAGGCATGCACGTGTGCGCACCCACTACCGGATCGCCCATGCACATGGGGTCCACACTCATAAAAACCCTATGTACAGCCCTCCGTACAGCCTCTGCCCAAAAAATGAAACCCTAATTCTATGTAGGATGATCAGACCACTAACCTAAATCTCGCTGGTCCTTGATCAGATGCCTCATCCTCCCAAAATCTCCAAATCTCCTCTGAAAACTTCTCGTCCAGTCACTATCACAGCAAGTACAAATGAGGTGGCAATGTGGGCCCTACAACTATATATAGGCCTTTTTGCCAAACTTCCACTCACCATTCTAGGAGCTCTGGGTATCCATTTCTCGATCCGTCTTCAGCCACGAGATCAACATCCCATCATTTATATCACAACAGTCCCTGGGCCTCTTTTCATCCTGAGCCCCTGGGATGCCATTTTTCATACCCTAATCAGGTACGCCTGCGCATATTCAAAATTATCAAATACATGCTCATATATTCGTTTCTCTTCAGATATTGTTCATGTCAGGTATTTGGTTTTCATGTGTGTAGGTACTTGGTCATCATACATCAACACAACCCCTTCAGGTATATACTCAGCACTGGCATATAATCATTCCCTCTTAATATCACTTACACTTCCATTCACACCCTCTGACATTTGCCTCTAGGATCCCCATTTCTGGCTCTGCAGTACCAACACCTCCATTTTCATCTTCAGTACTGTCACTTGGTAGCACTCTTACCCACATGAGTTGTCCCATTCATAGCACCATTTTACGCTTTTGACACTCATGTTGTTTTTCAAAACCCTTTAGGGATGGGAGTCTCGATAGTCTTACATCATGTCATGAATCAGCCACATACTCCTTCTCCTCATTTTTCTAGCTTCCCCAAAATGGACTCCCAAATTATCTCTTCACGGTTCTATTTTTGGACTGCACCTCCGCAGTATCATGAACCCTCCATTTCATCCACAATCAGTTTTCCCATCTGCAAATTTCTCTTCATTTCACTTACCTCATACAACAACCCACCCATGGGGCCCCCACCCTCCATCAGTTCTCCAAGAAAATTGTGACCTATCTAGGCCAACCATATCACATTGGGGCACCTGTTTCTGTATTTGTACACTTATCCCAAATTATTCTTTACTTATTGTACAAACGCCTTTGTTTCTAGCAATTACATTACCTTTTTGTCGTCACCTTTGGCGACCTTCTTCCCTTTTTGGCCAAATGAAACCCATGTCACCCTTGGTTGGGGAACTACTTATCATCCACCCTTGACGACATTGTCCATATCTTTAGAGTACCCCACATGCCACTTATCTCTGCCCTTTGAGTTTATTCACTTTGTCCCACCTCTGGCACAACTTATTCCTTGTCTTGTTGTCCCCCTGACACTCGACCTTGTTGAATGGTTGCGGCCACTTTTATCTCACATATACTCCAACCAAGGGAAGTCTTGAGTCTTCCTACATCTTGAATTCATCCATGTCCCTCCTCCACTTCCTATCCTCACCTAGTAGATTTCACAAAGCCATCTTCTTCTGGGAGTCGCGTCCCCCTTTTTTTCGACATCAACACAATTTTCTAGAAGGGCGACAATATCTTGATTCTCATTACCCATCCAATGAGAGATCTCGGATGGCACAGGGTGAACCACAATTTCTCCCTGCTGTCGTTGACCCCCATAACATTCAACATCAACAATTTCTCATGTTACGGTGGGTCTTACTTTGTGACTATTGCAGTTATTTCTTTTACTTGCCGAAGACCTCTGAACTTGGCTGGGCTATCAATGCCCATAGAATCCGTGATACTTCTTACAATTGTCACTACCTACTATTTAGAGTATGTTCATCTATAGAATTGTCTTATGCCTTTATCATGACCACCCTCGAGGGCACTGCAGTTGTCTACACCAACACTTCATTCCTCTTTTTGAGTTACATGACACGAGCATGGGGCATGCCCGCCTCGTTTGTACACAGTTTATTTTTTATACACCTCATGGAAGGTTGGGTTCTACTGGTTCCTTTTTCCCTCCAACGGATCGCTCTGGATGATCACACTATTTCTCTCTCTTACAAAAACACTCTCAGTAGAAGAAACATTGATGGATTTCGGCTATACGTATGCTCCTAACCTCATCCATCAGGGGGCATCTATTATCACTGAAATTTCGTCCACAAATGGTTACAAGAATTCAGCATCGTCAAATAGTTATGAAGTCATCCATGGACCTGAATTAACACAAAAGAATTCATAAAGGGTCAAAAAACTATACAAAATAGTGAAAAATTGAAGGGCTCTATGAAGACATTGGGCGCATGTGCCCATGCGCGAAACAAAAACTCAATATTCACGCACATGCGCACGATGCGCGACTGTTGTCGCAAAAATCCGCGCACCCAAGAAACGACACATTTATGAGAGTGGTCAACCTCCCACCCACTTATGGTTCAGCTTCCAAGATGATTTGACACTCAAGTCTGGACTAGATTTGACTGGATGGTTGGTCAAAGACCTAGAAATGCCCTAATTAGCCTCTTTACACATTATAAACTAGTTGAACAATAGCTCAAAGGAATGCTATAAAAAGGCCATGGATACACTTCATTTTTCAAGGAATTTCATAGAAAAGTTATTCTACCACTATTCTCTTGAGGGCTCTTCTATCCTTGCCAAGATTATACTTGCATCATTTCTTTGGGAAATCCATCTCACCCCTTGAGTGGATTAGGAAAGAATTCTTTCACCATTTTCATTTCCATTTTCAAAGTTGTAAGAAGAGCTTACTTGTGGGGGTCCAAGAGCCTTCCCTTGGAGGAAGAAGGGACTCATAGTCCCCTTACTTCTCGGTGTTTTCTTTCACTAATATCAGCCTTATCATTGGTGACATGGGTCTCATTGTTCTTTTTGTCTCTATGTCCCTATGCTTATAAATTTAGTTGTTGTTTTATTTCTTAGTTGTTGTTTTATATTTCTTTTTCTAACCCTTTTCCTTGCAGTTGTCCTGCTCAGCAAACCCGACCGAGCTTGCAAGCACCTCTATTTTGCTCACTAGGGTGATGAAAGAGGTGAAACACCCCAGTAACTGAATATTTACCAAAGGGAGTACACACCTACCGTGCAGATCAAGACAAGGTTACAACGTTGAAGTTTTGAGACTTAAACCTGGGGGACCATAAATTTTATAGCATGCTTGCCCCATATAAGTACTTTACATGAACTAAGGGAAAGAACTTGAAGATCATCCCACAGTAATGGATGATGAACCTCGCATAGTCTACTTTGCTAAATGTTACATGAAAATACCGCACTTCGGCAGACACCAGGAGGTAAATGCTTGTGTAAAGTTACTGCTAGCAAGTTACCACAGAGGATATATGTGGTTAGATCGCCACATAACTATTGATCCGACGTTGATCCATAGGTGTTGTCCCTTGACCAAGTTTTGAGGAATACTTGGTCATATTCGACTGTTTTCAGTACTTCGACATCCAGTTGGAGAAGGAGCACATGGCGACAAGGAGATCACGGGATCTCCGCCCCTTTTTGGGCATTTTGGGCTTTTTGGGAATATTGTAATGGGAAAGGGATATCAGCCCTTATTTAGGCCTTTTGTATGTATAAATAGAAGGGTAGGAGATGCATATAAAAAGGAGGGTGTGTGATGTAAAGTGAATGGATTAGTGCATAAAGTAGATCTATGTGATCAAACGTCTGTGTGACTGTAAGAGCTCTATGCCTACTGTAAGTATTGTAAGTCCTGAGTGCATAGGTCAGGGGAGGACTTAGTGCTTGGATCTACCCAAGGAAAGAGGATCTAGCAAGCTGCACTGATCTCTTGTCCTAGGCAAGGTAGGATCTTGAAGGATTTGTGTTGTAACTTGGTTTACAGAAGATAATAACAGAAGAAGACTTTGTGGATGTAGCCCTGGGGTGGGGGTGAACCACAGTAAATCTGTGTATTGTGCTGATGTGTTTGTCTCTCTCCTGGTAAGTGCTCTGATATGTTTATATAGATATAGTTCTTATGAGATATGAATGCATGCTATATATGATACATAAGATGCTAAGTTATTAATCTATTAAGTATAACCTGTTTATCATTGCTAAGTGCTAGATCTGAGTAATTACTATGGTGCTCTGTGCTTTCTGCAAAGTGTATTAATGAATGTATGTTAAGGAATAACTGGTGCTAAGTGCATTGTAAGCAAGATAATCATAGATCTGTGTCCTAACTAAGGTTGTAGGCACCTAAGTCCTGCAACCACCCCTGTCTCTACCTCGGGTGAGACTTCATCTGCTTTGCAGGTGTTGCCGAAAGGGCCGGTAGTTAGGGTTTTGTTGGTGCTCTCTTGAGTGTTGAACCCTGGGTCTACCCCTGTGCCAAAAAATGGTTCCATTGCCAGGACCTAAAACTGTGATTGATGGGAACTGAAGAAGAAGATTCTTTGTGCAAAATAAGCTCTGTGCGTAGATCTATTTCCCTAGTGTGCAGTTTTCTGTTTGACTTGTGAAGCTTTGTGCCAAGAAAGAGAGGTTAGATCTGAAGAAAGAGAGGTCAAATATAAATAAAAGAGGTCAGATCTGCAAAGAAAAAGGTCAGATTTGCATAAAATAGGTAAGATCTGTAAGTTATGTGCCCTGATAATGGTAAGAATAGTTAAAATTTTTTAGATTTGGAAGCTTTGTGCTCTGTAGAAGTAAGATAAGTGAAATTTTTTGTTTCTAAAGCATGGATCTAGGTATGTTTGATAGGTTTTGTCGTATAGATAAAATAAAGTTTGATATGAATAGATCTGATAAGTATAGTGATAGATATGTTATACCTATGCATCGAAAGAATGTCTAGACTAACAAGCGGATGCAGGATCCTAGAAAGAGTTTTTTGCAGGCTAGTTACCATGATCCTGGTGCGTAGTACAAAAGGATTTGGGGAAAATCTAAACGAAAAAAAGGATTAACCCTTTGTTATAGTTGCAGAAGACTGGGACATCATGCTAAGGAATGCCCTGGGAGAAAACCTAGTTGCCTCTTTTGTAAGGCTATGAACCATGAAGTATTGGATTTCCCTAGAATGATTGCTAGGATTGAGAAGATGAATATGGAGCAAGCAAACCCTGAAAGAGATCAAGAGACCAAGATTATAGAAGAAACCCAGAAATAATCAGAAAAGATATTGCTACAGATGAAAGATACCTTGAATGACCACCGACATGTTAGGCTATCAGAGATCTTCAAAGAAAAGGAACAAATCGAAGCAATAATAGGGGACTTTGACATTGAATATACTCTTGATGAAGAAACACAAGTGAACATTATGCCAGAAAGAACTTGGGAAGCTATAGGAAAGCCTTCCATGATCCCTTCCCTATGAGGAACAAGTTTCTTCAAAGGAAAGCTTGTAAACCTATTTGGAAGACTCATCCAGATACCTATGACTGTCAATAGAACTTCGACACAGGAAGACTTTGAGATCATTAAATTCATTTAATACAATGCCCCATTTACCATGCTTATAAGAAAACCTTGGATTGATAGAGAACAAGCTAGATGAAAAGAAGAAGAAAAAGTTTTGGAACAGAAGAAGCAAGAGTTAAAAGACTTTATGACCAGAAGGATCACGCACTTGATTGAAGAACAAAAGAGAAGATCACAGATATTCAATATTATCAACTCTGATGTCGAAGATAAAAGAACACTTGAGGATCCGTAGAAGATCGAGCTACCTATTTTTGATACAGAAGAAGTATTATCAAGGAACCCTAGGAAATATTTTCCACAGCGCGAAGTAACTAAGACCACGGAAGATAAACATCATAATGGTAAAAGCATTACTGAGATGAGGCTCACTGGGAAGAAGGCTAAGAAGTTAAGAAAGAAAAGGGCTAATACTATAAGGTTACAAGAGGTTCTAGAGGACACTTTGCAGCAAGAAGAATTGCGTAATTGGAGCTTCGTCGAGATATCAGGACAATGACATAGAGTACTTCGCCATGACGAAGCAATATAGCCATTGGAACCGATATACCCACTACTCCAAATGGATCAAAAATAAGTTATGGATTACCACTAGACTGTTGGATAGCACCAGAATGGATAGAATAGAGTTAATGAAAGATTCATATCTGTTTCAAGCAGCCCGTTGTAGATTTACTTACTTATTCTGTCATGCCATGCCCAGAAGACATTTTTTCCAATTGAGAACTTGATCTTACATAATACCTGCATTATGAAATAGTGATTACTCTAGTTTTATTCTCTATCTACTTATGGTACCAACAGTCCATTGACAACCTGAGACAGTGATCCTAAGCTTACATATCCGACGAGCTTAGTGCAACAGAAGAATCAATGAGAGAAGTACTTGCTATCTTAAGTACAAAAAGAGTCATGTCAAAAAGAGGGATGTCCAATGGAGTCCAAGCCTCATCGTCAAGATGTCTGGTAGCCTCCCCATCGACTGCTTGAGCTGGAACATCTTGAGCCGGCACAAAGTTGAGAACTAAGCATAGGCACGACATAGATAACACGAAGTTAGTGCCAACCATCCTACCAGCTTACATTCCCCCTCTAAGTGGTGAGATTAACATGGATAGTGTCCCTAGATACTTTGTATACACCCTATTCCTTGCATATCTACCGAAAGGAGTTTGCACCTACCACATAGATCAAGACAAGGTTACAGCAATGAAGTTTTGTGACTTCAACCTGGGAGACCGTAAAGCCTACAGCATGCTCGCACCATCTAAGTACTTAACAAGGACTAAGGGATGGAACTCTAAGATCATCCCTTAGCAATGGATGATGAACCTTGCGTAGTCTACTCTACTCAATGTTCTGAAAATACTGCACTTTGGCAGACATCAAGAGGTGACTTCTTGTGTGAAACGTTGCTAGCAAGTTACCACGAAGGATACCTATGGTTAAACTATCGCATAATTGTTGATCCGACATTGATCAACAAGATTGTCGGGATTAGCATGCAGGGCCCTGATCCCCATAAGTACTACCTTGGAATGACCGCAGACCGTGCTGTTTCACAAAAGATTAAAGAGGCTTATGGAAATGTTGAAAAAGGTGCATGAGGCTACAAGGTAGCCTCTATCGAGAGTGGCATAGTGCGCCTCACATGTCAGATGATAGCAGGAAAGATGGTTCTTAAGAATATACCTACACAAGTATTTGGCTTTGTAGTTGACCTCACAGGGAAGTGTGCAGAGGGACTACAAATGAATTGGGAAAAATATTTGGTCAATCAGCTAGAAATTGACTATGGAGAAGCCCAGGACCAGGGGCATGAATTCCACTTTAGTTGGCTGCTAATATTGATCGCATTTGTTGCATGGGAGCTATCAGAAGGCGCAACCTTCCCCGACCTCGACCCATTCGAACCATTATCTATGAAGTTCAGTAGCTTATGGTACTTGACGGACATGAGAAAGCAGTGGCAATCAAATGCCATTTTTCACAGATACTATAACCAACTGAAAGCAGCCATAGAGGGTGAACCTTGCATAACCAAAAACACTTTACAAAGGTTTCAGCCTTTGATAAAGTTCAGCATGGACCGCCACTTTATATACCTAACTCCATGCGCTGATGAACACAAAGAACAACTTCAGTCCTATTATAAGCTGATCGAAGAAGACCTAGAAGAAATCACCAAGGAATGGTCAGCAGACCTCCTTGTTCCAACAGATCCAACAAACATTTCAGATATTGACAGCCCAGAAGCTGCACAAGACACACGTGGGCCCATTAAGATGAAGAAGATAAAGAATACAAAGGAAACAAAGAAGCCTAAAGAGGTTCACGATGTAGATAACTACTCTGTAAAGACAACTTCCATCACCTAAGATCAAGAAGGTAACAACGATGACTTAGAGGAAGTTGAACAACAACCAGAAGAAGAAGTCGAAGTTCCAAAGAAGAGAAAAGGGCCACCTTCAAAGTATTCCTCTAAGAATAAAGCAAAAGAGACCGTGACCAAGATGAAGACCACGCTCAACCCTGATGACTTCAAATTTCTCCTTGCAACTTTGAATGAAGCCATAGAAGAAATTACAGAAAAGTAGGAGGCCAAGAAACAGATGATGTATGACAGAATTGAAGCTGAGCTCCAAGGAGTGCAACAAGCACTTCAGTCTAACCGCGCAGTATCCACTTTGCCCATGCTAGAAGGAACAACAGAAGCAAGAGATCAATCAGTTCAACTCTAAAGAATTGTCGACATAGTCAAAGTATGCCTTCAGAAAGTTGAAGAAGTAATAGTGTAGGCCACCCAGGCCCTAAAGAAAGCACAGGAGAAAATCATAGAGCAGTGTCGAGCTGCACAGTAAGAGAATGAGGCCATCCATGAGAAATTTGATAGAGACAGAGAAAAAATCCAAAAGGAGAAGGAGAAGCTTCTCGTGAAGCAAATTGGGATCGAAGAAGCTGTCAACACAACATTTGTCTTTGTGACCAGCTTAGAAAAAAAGGTTCAATAACCCTTATACCATCAAGTTATGAAGCTTGTTGAAGTTATTCAGCAACTGTAGCAAAGAGTTGTGGACTTAGAGATCCAGATCATCCCAATTACCCCACAAGAAGAGTGGGACCAGCGAGAAATAACTGCCCAAGGTATAGTAGAAAGGATTAAAGAACTCACTGAAGAATGCAAACAACTAAGTACCAGAAGTGCGCATATACATGAGAACCTGACCGAGTACCTGGAATTACATAAATTGGAGTCACAACTCTAGGTGGCGAAGCAACATCCAGATAGAATTCATATGCAGTTGAAGGCCCTAACAACTATAGAGAAAATGAAGCGATCCCATGAGCAATGTGATCTAAAAATAGAAGTCTGACTTGTTATGCTATGCAAGCACCCTCTACTTCATGAAAATAAACTTTACAGGACCTTGCTTCATGTGTATAAATATGCAAGATAAACTTATGTGTTAAGTTCATGTATCTTCTTGTAAATGCTTATGTGTGAGAAATTGTTCTGTTAAAGGGTTAAATATGTGCTTTAAATGAAATCACAGCAACATAACTTGAAGAAAATAAACCATCAAACTTAGAACAATCACAACATGATAAAGGAGTTCACCCCCCTCTAGGCTACATCACCTTGAGCCTCCATAATGGACTTGGCTCTCTGGGATTAATTTGTCAAAAGTTCTTTTACAAGCTTCTTCTCAACTCCAATGGAAAAAAATACTACACCATTGAGATCAGAACACATAAAACCCCCAAAAATGACTAATAGAACTCTGAAAACGGATCATGGCTCATCCGGGCATGACCTCTTCTACATGTGGCCATAAGCTTCCCTGAGCTTCTCTTTGGAAAAAACACCTGTAAAAGTCCTCAACAGCCTATGAAACATGTCCCAATGTGTTTAGCGCATATCAATTAGCCAAAAATGATTATTCAATCACAGAAAACAAACATAGGCTCACCAAAACATGTCCTCCTTCCATGAGGGCTTCAAGCTCCCTAGAGCTTCCTGAAACTTCAATGGTGAAAAACTTGTAGAAGAAGTCTTCAAATGGCCTTGATAGAAGTGCCAATGGATTCAAGATGTCCAAAAACCCCTAGCTGGGCTTTTACGACACCTCAATCGGCCAAAAGATGAAGAAGTTAGGCCTCCTCCATTTTCCTCCTTCAACCTTGTTGAAACTGGTTCGCCAAAATGCACTCTTGTTTAATGAACCTGGTACACACGCAATTTAAAGCGTGAAAACCTGGCACCGGGCGCAACCGCACCAATGGTGCAAACCGTAGGATGGTTAGGGCACCTCCAGCCCCTAACCACCTAGCACTCGGACATATGGGGTCCATAAGACCTCGAACTAGTGCAAAAAGGCTAACCGTGCAACGAGCCAATAATAAAGCACCAAATGGCGGGCGCATGGGCTATCTGTTGTAACCACATTTTAAACCCAAAAAAATGCACTCCAGATGTGGTCACATGTGACATAACAATGTGACCGGGGATCCATCTGAATTACAACCCCACACGTGCTTTAAATGGTGGTCCCATGTATTAACACATAGAATCGGGGTCGGGCTCCGTGGATAAAACCAAATCCCGCGCGCGACTTTTAACAATGGTATTGGTCACATGGCACATTACAATAAAACCATGGCTTTAACCATCACCACAAATCCCACGCTCTCCGATTGTGATATGTGGTCATATGTATATAACAAAACCACGGGCCGGGGCTAAGCCCCGGCTCGACCCTCCACCAACATACATATAAAACAAACTTATATAATTTTGAAATCATATAGTTAACAAGAACCAATGGATGGCATAGTGGTCGGGCAGACTTGGTTAAAGATTAGCCGGTTGGGGAGGTCCGGGGGTCGAACCCGACGACCTCCAATAAAATTTTACATAACAAACCAAGCCAATAAAGGGGTGCCACGTGGCAGCCCATGACTGGGCCACGTGGCACCTTACCATTCACCCAAATGATGCCATGTGTCGCAATAAAATTCACCCAATTGTCAGCTAATCACAAACTTCCACGTCAACAGGTGCCATGTCACCATACGGTCTCCACGTCAGCATCCATACGGACTGTACGAGCTGCACAGTCAGCATCCATTTTTTTTTTACCTGTTTGACGATTTAGACAGATCGCGATATCTCTAGCTCCCGACGTCCATTTGAGACGAAACGAATTGCATTGGGTTCGTGATGACGAGGGATACGCTCACGTTCATTTTGAGGCAATTCTGAGAACATTGATTTTTGAGCTAAACTTTGACCCCTGGTCCAGATTTTGATCACACCTTCCCACTGAAAGGCTTTTGGACCCACAAAAGCTTATGATCATCTATCTACTTTCAAGTTATAACAAATGATTCTACTTGAAAAGTCTTTTCGACAATCACCTGGATACTTTGACATGCCTTGCACTGCAACTGGCGATGTCCCTCAACCACTGTTCTTTGGCTGTTGTTGACCCACTGTTCTCTCTGTGCTTGGAAGACTGCCAACCTTCCCACTAAGAATCAAGTCCCTCTTACGAACTCTTTAATGTCAACAAAATAATCTCTCCAATGGTTGCAAAAACTTTCCTGCGACATCTTGTCACAAGCCAAGAAAACCATCAATCTTGAAAACAAATTATACAAGACTGAAAAATGATGCCAACAAAATATTTTTGCTCTTCAAACAAACTGTCGCATCTTGTACTTTATCAAAGCACATAGTGTTTTCCTGCATCTTGGTGTACTCAAAATTAACTTACAAGCCAACAAACACCATCGACTAAACATAAGTTGAAAAAAACGATCGACACAACATAGTCGTCAAACAATCATCAACACCAGTTGAGACTCATTTGAAACATATCGACCCTCTCAAACTGAAAAATCGACAAACATGATACATAATCATGTAACAATCATGAATCACTCATGATGAACCATCACCAGGTTCACTGCTTACACATACATAAAAACAAATGCATGTTCATGACTCTTCAACTCTCCTTCCAGTACAAACATAAGTACATAAACCCAAAACATGTGGGTACATAAGAGCTGAATATGAAAAAGATAAATGGATGTAACAAGTGAACATCATATCCATCTTTTACATCTTCCTAGCGAAGTTATGCAACAACAAGAATGCCTTTACACGAATTGCATTCACATGCAACTTGCATCATGAAAATTGTGATAAACTTTTGCAACTTATCATGCTTCTCATAAATGCACACATAACGCTGAAAAGTGCATTTACAACAGAAAAATGCAAGCCTTGCTTGCTCAAGAAATCCAACCATTTCTTACCAAACCAACTCAACGGTGACTTTTTCTGCTGGAAATCGTCCTCTTGTGAATCATCTTGACACACATCGATAATGGAATCTCCTCTTCCATTCTTGCCTATTTCTTTATCCATCTGCTTCTTGTGTTGTGGATGAGTGGTTGGATGCAATGTCCAACATTGGTCGATGAGATGACCCCGCTTCTGACAATGAGTGAAAATATTTTGCATCCTCTTTTCATGTTGTCTTTGCTTATACAGTTTCCTGAAATTGGTCATTCTTTTCCAACATTTTGAAACATGACGGTTATATAAACCACAATATGTACATGGATTCTTTCTTCCATATTTACATACAAATTTATCATGCTTAACATAATCAAAAGAAACTGAATGATAAGCAAAATTATACCTTGAACATTCACCTTTATCACCTCTTTGAAGAGGTGAATCTGAAGAGTTACAAACTCTCCTTTGAAGATCATCAACATTGTTCTTGTCCTCATCACTTTCACAACTCTTTCGTTTCACACATTCGCATTCATATTGAACACAAGCCTTGCATGCTGAAGGGATTGAACTTTCAACAAAAGTTCTTGAACTTTCACCTTTAAAGCCTTCTTGAGGAGGTGAACTTGAAACAAAATTTGTGCTTGGAACTTTTTCCCTTGTCTCCTCGACTTTGGAATTTGCTCCATCTTTCCGTTCATATCCAATACCACAATACTTGGGTCTTTATTCAACAACAATAGTCTCAACAATGCCTTGTGCATGCTTACCCAAACCTCTATCTTCATAGCCCATTTTTAACAATAACTTGGACTCTATTCCTCTTGTGTGCTTTTCAAAAACAACAAAACATTCATCTTGAGAGGAATTAGAAGGTAAACTAACATTGCATACCTTATGTTCATGCATGTACTTGGTAAGGGTTTCCTTTGCCTCATGGAGTTGAATCTCCATCTCATGCAACTTTTCAAGAAGCTGGTCTTTCTCCTCCTTCATGGCCTTCAACTGCTCTTCAAGGG
>ML808177.1:84464-99122 GCA_009831015.1 Picea engelmannii | reverse complement strand
GAGAGGGAAGGGACCCAAGTCCTCTTTCTCCATTGTGTATCTTTGGATTTCATCAATCAGACCAGCTTATATATTGGTGATATTGGTCCATTGTCATTTGTTTTTATTTTTGTTCCTATGCTCATAGTTTCATTTAGTTTTTGCTTATTTCTTGTTAATAGCTTTGTTGTTTTCTTTCTAACCTTTTACCACACAGCTGTCATGCCTAGCAGAGCCCAAATAGGCATGTAAGCACTCACTTTTTGCTCACACAACGACGAAAAGAGTGCAAACAAACCCTAAAGAGTATCGTCCCCAGTGGAGTCGCCAATTCTGTTGTTGGGAAAAATACCCTACGGACTAGCAAACTAGGGTCAAATTTGCATGCAGATTTTGACCATGAAGAAATGACTTTTTAACCTGCCACCCAAAGCTTAAACCCCTCTTTCACGATACATGCATGAAAAGGAACTACTAACCTTTTTACTGATGTTTGGTGTAGATCCTCCGTTGCACTTTTCCCACTTACTTGCGCTGCTCCTTCTAAAGTTAACCTGCAATCAAGAAAAAACACTACGCATGCATGCTACTTTTCTACTTGAGGGTTATAAATTAAGCTAAAATTACACAAATCATAGATAACTCATGCATTGGGATGGGAAAAGTATTCTTTTATTATTTTAAAAATGAATCAACTTACAATCAAAGTCGAGACCGACCACCGCTCCTTGATCCTGATCGTGGGCTCCTCCTCTTCTTTTGTCCTCCAACTGCTTTGCGTTAATTCTCCTTAGGCTTGAGGAAAGGATAAAGGGTTGGGAAAAATGGATTTGGCAAATGGGCAAAGTTTCTTTGCTATAATTTTCCTCCCTCCAAATGGTACCCCTACCCCTTCTTTTATAGGCTAGAAGGAGCTAGGGTTTTGGACGAACTCTCGGCCATGCATGGTCGGGAGTTTCAGTTAACTGACCCATAGCTTTTTGTCCCATCGACAAATTTCCTATTTTTGTGTTTTGTTAGGTAAATGCGGGTTGTAGTAGGCCTGCCAACGTTCACACGCGTGCAGTAGTGGGTTAGGGCGCATGTACCTTTACCCACAAGGATTTTCAAAGAGGTTGTTCAGCAGATGTTTTGGCAATGAAGGGATATGAGTTGGCCTGATGCCAGGTAAGCATGTGTGGTGCAATTTAGGGTTATAACAATAATACACATAGTAACATAGAAAAATGATAAAGGAGTTCACCCCTCTCTTCAGATACATCTCTCGGTCCATCTTCCAATGGATATTTTTCATTAATGCTCAAAGTTTCAAAATTAGTGCTTTACAATTCTCAAAATGAGAAATCGATGGCTTCAATGCCTCCAAAACATCCAAAAACCCCTAGTTGGGCTCTTCCTGCACCTGGTTTGGCCAAAACCTGAGTTGGAATCACTCCCTGGAAGTTTCTCCCAATTATTTGTTGTCTTTGCTTGCCAAAACATACCCAGACTAACTGGACCTGGCTTCTGGGTGTTTCTCGTGCCAAAAACCTAGCACACGCACCTTCTCGGAAAATTGGATGTTATGTCACATCGTCAGCATGATTATCACCCCCAAGGGCGGAGGTGTTGGTTGCATGCTACCCAGGTGTCTAGGGCCTAAGCGCTAAATAAGGCACACATTTCATGGTTGGACGAGGGCTTGACAGGATTCATGGCGCATGGCATAAGACTGTCGATGGTAGTGATATGTGGCAAGGCTCGTTCATTTAAAAACTCCGCGCAAAGATTATAGAGAAAGGTCATATGGTGGAATGTACTGAAATCGAGGGTTGGGGATAAGCCCCAGCCCAGACCCCACCAAACTTCATTGTAATGCTAACTTAAATAAATTTAAATGTATATAGAGGTAAGCACTACAAGGAAGGTAGGCTGGTATCCCATCCTACGTGGAGAACCTAGTCTTGGAGTAGGTCCCGGGATCAAACCCTGTGGACTCCACATAACATTTTACAACTTCAACCAATAACGGGGTGCCACATGGTGGCCCCTAGCTAGGCCACGCGGAACCTTCCCATTCGCTTGCCCAATGCCACATGTCGATCAATCATTGGTCCATGTTAAATGCCACATCACCCCTAACATTCATCACTTGCCACATGTCAAAATTGTACCATGCCACATCAACATCTCTGCATAGTGGGTAGTCCATGTCACCTGCCACATGTCAAAATTGTACCATGCCATGTCAGCACTGTACGTACTATACATTCAACAAAATATTTCTTACTTGGAAAAGCGGACAGAATTCGATATCTCACTCATATGACGTTTGTTTGAACCCGTTCAAGTTGTGTTGAGATCATGAGCACGAGGCCTATGCATGTGTCTGTTTTGAAGAAATTCCGAGCACTTTAATTTTTGAGCATACTTTTGATCCCTTGGATGAATTGGCATTACTACTTCCTTCCTGTAGACCAACCTGAAAGGTGTCCGACCTAACAAATTTTTACTTGTAGTCCTGTAAGCCCATAACACTACATGAACTCTTAATTCTGAATCGTCTCTCCCTACGTTGCAATCTTTTTTCAAATCATTCTCCAACATTTTATTGAAAGATTCCATTGTTCCATTGGCCCAAGGATGATACAGGGTACTCTTCTGATGATGAATTTGGAAATCCTTAGTCAATGATGAAATTTTCTTATTTATAAAGTGCATTCCTTGATCATTGAGTAATATGCGCGGACATCCAAAACTTGTGCCTATATTCTCCAAAAAAAAGCTCACAACAGTCTCTGTCGTGCAATATGAAAATGGGTATGCTTCTGCCCATATTGTCAAATACTTTGTCATGGTGATGATGTTCCTTTCCCCTGGTATTATTTTTGTTGGATTTATTGACCCTACAAAGTCTATGGCCCATTTATCAAATTATTTCAATGTAACTTGTGGATTTAAAAGAATTTCATCCCTCCTAGATGGATTTCCCACTCTTTGGCATACATCACATGACTGACAATATTTATTCGCATATTTGTGAAGTGTAGTCCACCAAATCCCCTCACACAAATTATTTTGTGCAATTTGTATCCCTACATAATGTCCTCCTGCAATCTCGACATGTGCTTCTTCTAGTATCATTGGTATTCCGTGTTCCAACACACAGTGTCTCAATATTCGATCTGCACCCAACTTGTATAAGTTTCGTGCAATCAACTGATAATCTATTTCTTTCACTACCAGTTGTTTCATCTATGCCACTGTCATCTCTGATGGAGACATTCTTGTACTTAGAAACTATACGATGTTTGATAAGTAATCATCCACAATTTTTACAGCAAATAGTTATGCATCTAGTAAGTTGTCATCTAAATTGCTAGCATCCTATTCTGATATTATGCACGATAGATTATCTGGACCTACATTTAGCTTCCATGATTTCACTACAACCTCAAAATTGTATTCCCGGAACAATAGTATCCATATTCATATTACCCCCCCACCCCCACCCCCACAACACTGGCTTGTTCACTAAGTATTTTAATGGAGAATGGTTTGTGTACATCTTAAAGTGAGACCCCAATAATTAATGTCTGAAATTTTGTAGCACATAGACCATTGCCAATCCTTCTCGTTTTGTGGTAGTATAACTATTCTCTATGGACATATTTCAACTTGCAAAATCAATTGGTTAATCTATGTCTCCCTCCCATGATTGAGATAGAATTGTGCCTAACGCTATGGATGATGCATCTACATGTACATGGAACTCTTTGTTCCAATCTGGAAAAATAAAAATCAGAACAGTCCCTAGTTTTTTATTTAAGGTGTCCAACCCCTTTTGACAGTCCTCATTCCATTGAAACTTTTCTTCCTTCTTCAAAAAAATTTCCATCAGTGTTTTGATCTGTGCATAGCCCTTAATAAATTTTCAGTAATAGCCTATATGACCCAAGGTTTCCATCAGTTGTCTGACTGATGTAGGTGGTTCTAAATACAGAATTATTGCGATCTTATAAGTATATAGTAGTAGTCCCTTCTTGTAGAGTAAATTTCCTAACAAAATTCCAAAAGGTGTGCAAAAAATACACTTCTTCAAGTTTAGTGAAATCTTACACTGTCTACACCTATCCAACATTGACCTAAGTACTTCTATGTGATCCTTTAGTGGGTTGAACACAATCCAATCGTATAAATATACTTCAAGGAACTTATGGATAAATTCCTTAAATGTGGCAACCACTATTATGGATAACATCACAGGGGAATTCTGTTGGGTATGTGTTATATTCTTTCCACGACTAGAACTAGTGTCCGTTTTTGGGCGGTTTTTCAGCACATGGTTTTTCACCAATGGTTTTCTATTTCTAGTTAAGGAATTAGGGTTGTTGACTAGTCTGGGTTATTGGATTATGGTTTTCTATTATATGGAATCCTATATGTATATAGTATTGTAAACAATGTATGATGATATGAATATAGAAGATGCTAGCTTTCTCAATTTGGGTTTCCAGGGGAAACATATTTGTGTAATGTGTGTATTTTCCATTGTATCTTTTATGTTCTTTTATTAAAATTCTATTTGTAGTAAATAATTGTACAAGGTTAAAATCTACATTTGGTATCAGAGAAATTATTGGCTTCAGGGGGACACTTTTTTGGTCAGGGGTTTGGCTCGGTACTGTGATAAGCCTTGTTATAGTGGGAGATCTATGGTATTGATTCTTCAAGTGAAAAGAAATGGAGAGCAGTTTGAAAATAGAGATCAAGAAATCTAATGGGAATTTTTTTTTATCTCTGGAAGCTCAATATGGAAGATCTGTTGGTAGACAAAGATCAGTGGATCACAGTGGATCTATGTATTGTACCTACAAGAACATCAATAGATTATTAGAAAAATTTGGATCGGAAGGTGAAGAGAACAATTTGATTGTGTCTCTTACATTCAATATTATTGAATTTGTCAAGGGAAGCTACAGCCAAGGATTTATGGAATAAGTTGGGGAACATGTATCAATATAAGTCCCTAGTAAATAAAATGTTCCCACAGAATAAGTTGTATAACCTGAGAATGAGAGATGGAGACTCAGTGACAGAGCATCTGAACACCATCAATACTCGGGTAAGTCAGTTATTATTTGTTGAGATTAAAATTTTAGATGAAGATAAGTGTATTAGTTTATTGTTCTCTTTACCAGACTTGTGGGATAGTCTGGTTGTGGCCATAGGTAGTAATACAACTACCTTGAGTTTCAATGATGTGGTCTCATCCTTGTTGTCGAAGGATATGAGACAAAATAACATGGAAGGACAAAGCATAGATGCATTATTTGCAAGAGGATGCTCCCATGATAGAAATATATCTAAGTCCTCAAGTGGGAGATCTAAGTATAAGGGTAGATATAAATATCCCAGAAATTTTGTAAATGTATGTTGGAGATGTTGAAAATAAGGGCACTTCAAGAAGAAATGTAGATCCAAAATCAATGAGAAAGTTAAGGTATTTGAAGGTGCTCCCTCTACAGAAGAAAATACCTCCAAGGAAAAAGGAGGGGATGTGCATTGTGTACTTGGCTTCTTCAGGCACACATGCAGATCATGAGGCATGGTTGATTGACTCAAGGGCATCCTTTCATATGACTCCCCATGGAGAGTGGTTCTGTGAATATGAAAGCTATGATGGAGGTAATGTTTTCCTGAGTGATGACTCAATGTTGGCACAGGGGTAGACTTAGGGTTGAACGCTACAACAATGCACCAACAAAACCCTAACTATCGGCCCTTTTGGTAACACCTGTGAAGTAGATGAAGTCTCACCCGATGTAAAGGCAGGGGTGGTTGCAAGACACAGGTGTCTACAACCTTAGTGGGGACCCATATCTGTGATTGTAATACTTAATAGAGAACTTAGCACCGATAGTTCATCAATATTTAACCACTATCTACTACACAGATGAAACAGAGCATCACATCGTTCACTTGGATCTGATGTATCTAAGCACTTATCATAAAGAGGTAGACTAAATCTAGTAGATTCAAGCACTAAGCATATTCACATAGGTCATATCTACATCCATATACATCATTATCACAAAGCATAAATAGATCTATCTATCTATATCAAAGCACTTAGCAAGTATAGACATAAACACATCAAGACATCACACAAAGAAAAATAACATAGTATTTACGTGGTTCAACCCTACCCTAGGGCTACGTCCACCAGCTCTTCTTCTTTATTATCTTTGTTAAGCTTCTTATAGGCACATAGCATCAAAATCCTACTCCATAGAAGATAGGGGATCTACGCGCACTCCGCTAGATCCTCCTTCTTTGAGCTAGGGTACATCACCAAGCCTTCATACAATTATTTGCACGTAGCTCTGCAGGTCTCACACAGAATACACAGAGCTCTCACAATCCTTACTTATCACTTAGCTCGATATCACACAGATATGCATATTCCTATCTATCTCCCCTTACATTTCCTAGAAATCTATTTATACATTACAAAATAGGCATGAACATGGGTAAACCCATGGGCCAACATCCCATACCCGTTACATAATCCCAAATCCCAAAAAGGACCCAAAAAGGGGGCAATATCCCATGATATTTTCTTCATCTTGCGCTCCATCTTCGACAGGTTGTAGAAGTCCCAAAATAGGTCAAAATTGACCAAGGATCTCAAAAAACTTGGTCAAAGGCCAACAAGCCCCCAACACTCACCTGTGACTTGTCCCAAGTCACTCTGGTCTAGGTAGTTATGCTTCGAAAGCCTCGAGTGTGGCTCGAGCTACTTCGACTTGTTATTGTTCCATGGCCTCTTGTGAAATGAAATCTTGGATGACTACCTTGTTCACAGGTCCCTCTAGGCATTGTTCAGCTATAGCGACAACCTGCTCCAGTTCTGCTCCTCAACCTTCAACCTCCGTGAACAATTGGTAGGAATTATCTTGTATAGGTTGTATCCTCTAAGTTACTTCCATAACTCTGCTCTTGATAGTGTGGATCTATAGTTGGGCGGTGCATTTCTCTTGGGAGCGCTTCATTCTTTCCACATCTGATAGGGGCTTCAACTGTGCCTGTATCTTTTCAGCTTGATACTTCACCTCTTGGAGCTATGACTCTAGTTCTTTCAGTTTTGGATTCTCAATGCGTTTCTCATAGGTCTGGGCACTAGGATAGGTGAGTTTCTTGCATTCCATAGCAAGGTATTTTATTTGCTCAACTGTGCTTTGAGCAGTTGCTTCTCTTTGATCCCTTACATCTCGTGGAGTCTCCGGCACTGCACAGAGCTCTAAGTATGCTATGTGTTGTTGTAATTGTTGGATAGCTTCTGTGAGATGCTACACTTGCTGTGTGACTCAATCTTCTACCTTTATTTCTATGACTGTCACAGAGAAAAGTTCTCTATTGATCGCTTCTTTCACTTCGAGTTGCTCTGTGAGCAACTATTATTTTCCTTATTGCATCTGCGTTTTTTCTTCATCGAAATTCGCTTGGAGAGAAATCCTTTCCTTTTTTGAAGTTCGACACTGCTCCACAAGTACTCCTTTTACTTGCATCAAATCTTGGGTGGCTTGTTCTATTTCTTCTTGTGCTCGATGAAGGCGAGCTTCAACTGTATCAGCTATTCGGTGGAGTTGGGATAGCTCATCTCCCAAGTCTGGTTCTCCTGACGGCAGGGGCACAATGGAGACTATGAGACTGGACTGAAGGGCCTGTTGTACCCATCAGAGTTTGAATTCAATCCTATCATACATTTCTTCCTGTTTGGGTGCTTGTTTTTCTGCTATTTCCAGTGAAGCATCGTTCAGGGATACTATGATGAAGTCAAAATAATCGGAGGTGAGGAAAGTATGCATCTTGGTCATGGTGTCTTTTGACTTCTTCTGGGAAGAAGGTTTAGGGGGGGAAACCTTCCTCTTATTCAATGGTTCCAGCATGTCTCTGGGAAGTGTTACCTCATTGGGCCTCTGTTCATATTCTACTTCATCACCACCTCCTCGGTCAAGTGACATGGAAGAGTCTTCCCTAAGGTGTTTCTTAGGTCTTGAACCTCTTCAGTCTGCTTCATTTTCCTAGGTCTGGGTGTCTTATGTTCTTTATGCGCGGTCTCCATGCTACTGGGGTCAGACATCTTTGTGGGGTTGTTAGGGACAAGGAGGTCAGTGGACCATTCCTTAGTTATTTCCTCAAGGTCTTCTTCTATAAGATTATAATATTTTTGGAGCTTCTCTTTATGTTCATCTGCTCACGTTGTAATGTAGGTGAAGTGCCTATCTGCGATGAACTTCATTAGGGGTCGGAACCTCTATAAGGTGTTTGGAGTCATGCGAGGCTCAACTTCAATGGATCTCTTTATCTGGAGGTAATATGTATGAAACAAGAATTTGAATACCACTGTTTGTTCATATCATTTGAATACCAAAGGGTAGCAAACTTTGCGACAAGCGGTTCGAATGGATCTATGTCTAGGAAGGTCACTCCTTCCAGCATCTCTCAGGAAACAAATGAAATGAGGACCAGGAGCCAACTAAAATGAAATTCATAACCCTGATCCTGTGATTCTCGTCAATCTAGTTCCAACTGGTTAACTAGGTACTTTTCCCAGTTCATTTGTAGGCCTTCCGCGCACTTTCTTGCGAGGTCAACGACAAAGACATTGACATGAGTAGGTCAGTTCATTCTTACTAAATTCCCAACTATTATTTTACATGCGAGGCACACAGTGCCACTGTGGATGGAAGGTACCTTGTAGCCTCTTGTTCCCTTCTTGACATATCCATATGTGTCCTTGATCTTCTATGTTAGTGCGCGATCTGTGGCTTTTCCTAGATAAAAATCCTACGGGTCAGGTCCTTGCATACTCAGGCCTGTGATCCTATGGATCAGTGTTGGGTCAATTGTAATGTGACAGTATAGCCATAAGTAGCCACCATGGTAAAATGGCAGTATCATATTGACACCGGCATTGACTTCCTGGTGTCTTCCAAAGTGTGGGATCTTCATGACATTCAACAGGGTGGACTGTGCGAGGTCCATAGTCCACTGTTGGGGGATGATATTTGAATTCTTTCCTTTATTTATGGTTAGATACTTGTATGGGGCGAGCATACCATAGACCTTGTGATATATAAGGTTGAAGTCATTGAACTTTAGTGCTGCGATCTTATCCTGGTATATTCAAACTACGTGTATCCCTTTCGGGAGGTACGCAGTACTTATGGTGTACTAGAAATCGTGTTGTACACTATCACAATTCACTGCGCTAGCTAGAGGCAGAATGTAATTGGGCAATATGGTTGGAATCATTTTTTCATTTGAGAGGTCATATTTATGTTTAGTTATCTTTTCTACTGATGGTCGGGATGGTCCAGATCTGTGAGCAGTCGATGGAGAGGCTTGCACCATTCTTGTCGATGAATCTTGTACATCTGTAGACATCGACATGACTCTTTCAGTCATGAGGTCGATCAGAACTTCTTCAAAAACTTTCTCTACAGTGCTAAACTCATCTGACATACATGCTTGGGGTTGGAAATCTCGGGTTCGTAGAGTAACTTAGACACTGCAATGGGGTAGAGGATAATAGTGCAATGCACTGTGTAAAATCAATGAGTCTGTGGTCTTAAATTCACGGTTAGAAAAAGTGTTCTCGATGCATAGCGCGATGTGATAAATAGATAACTTGGTAACGAATCTCTTCCAACGGGCGAGAAGCCTTCATTAACTATGTTATGTCTGTTACGGTGCGGTCCAACAGTCTGGTGGTGAACCATAAATTCCTTTATGCTCGTTCGATGGGTCGGTCGAATGGTTATATTATTCCCAACAGTTATATTGCTTCGCCATGGTGAAGTTCCATATGACGTTGTTCTGATATTTCGGCGAAGCTCCAATTTTGCAAATTTTCCTTCTGCGAAGTTCCCTCTAGAACCTTCTATAACTTGTCGATCTTAGCTCTCTTCTTACTTAGCTTCCTAGCCTTCTTCCCAGTGATATTCATCTCAGTATGCCTTTTTCCATTCTAATTCTTATCTTCTTTTTGCATAGTTACTTCGCGTTGTTGAGATTCTTTCCTAATATTTGAGGGTGACACTTCTTCTTTATCTGGAATAGGTACTTCAATCTCCTCTAGGTCTTCTAGTATTCTTGCAACTTTGACATCCGGGTCTCTAGTGTTGAATAGCTTTGATATGTTCTTTTTTTCTTCAATCAAGTGTGTGATCCTTCTAGTCATGAATTATTTTAACTCTTGCTTCTCCTACTCTAAAACTTCTTCTTCTTTCCTTCTGGCCTGATCTCTTTCAATATAAGGTTTTCCAAGCAACATAGTAAATGGAGAGTTTTCCTCAATAAATTTAACAATTTCAAATTCCTCCTCTGTCGAAGTTCCATTAGCATTCATAGGTATCCGGGTGATCTTTCCACATAGGTTTATCAGCTTTCCTCTAAATAACCCTATTCCTCCCAATGAAGGAATCATAACATGCTTTCCTAAAATTTCCCAAGTTCTTTATATCATGATATTCACCTGTGTTTCCTCATCTAGAACACAGTCATTCTCAAAGTCTCCTATTCTTTCTTCAAGGAATTCTTTTTCTTTAAATACCTCTGATAAACTGATATGTCAGTGATCATTCAAGGTTTCTTTCATATGTAGCAATACTTTCTCTGATTCTTTCTGGGGTTCTGCCATGTTTGGATCTTCCTTAGGGTTTTCTTTTATCATGTTCATTCCTTCAAGCTTAGCAATCATTCTAGGACAATCCAATACTTCATGATCCATAGCTTTGCAACAAATACAACGAGGTCTTCTCCCAGGGAATTCCTTAGCAAGATGTCCCGTTTTTTGCAATTGTAACAGAGGGTTAATCCTCTCTTTATTTTAAATGATCCCCAACCTTTCCTGTACTGTGCGCTAGAATCATTATAGCTAACCTGCAACCATTTCTTTCTAGGATCCTGCATCCAGTTATTAGTTCAAACATTATTTCTATGCATAAGTATAATATATCTTTCACTATTCTTATCAGAACTACTCATATCAAATCTTCTTTCATATATTAGTTCCCTAGTTTCCAAGCTAGGATAGAATCTATAAAACATACCAAGATCCATACTGTTGAAAAAAAAAATTCCACTTATCTTACTTCTACAAAGCACAAAGCCTTTAGATCTACAACATTTCACTATTCTTACCTTTATCAAAGCACAGAGCTTTTAGATCTTACATCTTTTCTTCCAATCAGTCTTCTTTTCTTTAGCACAAAACTTCACAAACTAAGTGGATTATTGCTCCCTAGAGAAACAGATCTACGCATAGAGCTTGCACAGTTTCAGTTTGGATTTTTGCACAAAGATTCTTCTTCCTTAGTTCCCAGTAATCATAGTTTCAAGTCATAACAATGGAACCATTTGTTGGCATAGGGGAAGACCTAGGGTTCAACGCTACAACAACGCACCAAAAAAACCCTAACTACCGGCCCTTTCGAAAACACCTGCGAAGCAGATGAAGTCTCACCTGGGGTAGAGGAAGGGGTGTTTGCAGGACTCAGGTGTCTGTAACCTTAGCCAGGACACATATATATGATTGTAATACTTAATAGAGCACTTAGCACCAATAGTTCATCAATATTTAACCACTATCTACTGCACATATGAAACAAAGCATCACATCGTTCACTTGGATATGATATATCTAAGAACTTATCATAAAGAGGTAGATTAAATCTAGCATATTCAAGCACTAAGCATATTCACAAAGGTCATATCTACATCCATATACATCATTATCACAAATCATAAAGAGATCTATTTATATATATCAAATCACTTAGAAAGTCTAGACATAAACACATCAAGACATCACACAAAGCAGAATAACACGGTATTTACGTGGTTCACCCCCACCCTGGGGCTATGTCCACCAACTCTTCTTATTTATTATCTTTGTCAAGCTTCTTACTGGCACATAGCATCAAAATCCTACTCCACATAAGACAAGATATATGTGTGCACTCCATCAGATCCTCCTTCTTCAAGCTAGGGTACAACACCAAGCCTTCTTACAATTATTTACACGTAGCTTTGTAGGTCTCACATAGAATACAAAGAGCTCTCACAATCCTTACTTAGCACTTAGCTCGATATCACACAGATATGCATCTTCCTATCTATCTCCCCTTACATTGCCTAGACATCTATTTATACATTACAAAATAGGTCTAAACATGGGTAAACCCATGGGTTGACATCCCATACTCATTACATAATCCCAAATCCCAAAAAGGACCCAAAAATGGGTCGAGATCCTCCGATATCTGCTTTGTCTTCGATAGGCTGTCGAAGTCCCAAAATAGGTCAAACTTGACCAAGGATCTCCCAAAACTTGGTCAAGGGATAACACTCGACAACCAAAATAATAGGAAGAGGAAAAAAAAATTGTATTATGTTGTCATTGATGTTAAAGGGTTGATGTCACATATTTCCATAGTAATATCATTGATGTATTGATTGTTGGATCATGTGGTCATGAATTCAATTGATTTTAGAGGGTTGATTTCATGAGGTGTCATAGTGATGTGTTGTCATTGATGTAAGGGGATTTGTATCATTGATTTCATTTCATGGTTTATAGGAAGTACCAAATGGATGAACTCCAAAGTGTTCCCCTTATGGTGAAATCCCTCATGGGAAGACTCTTTACAAAGTCCAAATGGATAAGTTGTTTGGTATCCCCAACGGTGTAGAGTTTTATTCAGGAATAATGTAATGAATATTATTGAATTTTCAATTGAGACTATTCTAGATGGATAGTGCTCATTATTTTGTTTCCGGTGATATGTGGAATGTCACATAACTCCTCATGGTTAGAGAGTTATGTCGATGTGAAGTTGGAGAACCCTGATGAGTTATCTAGAAGCTCCTAGAAGGTCAAAGAAGCCAAATTATTCTAGAATATCCTAGAAGAAGTTGACTTAAAAAAATGGTTGCAACTAGGAGTTAATCATGCGTTAAGTGGTTGCAATAAGAAAATAATTAAAAATAAATTAGTTGCAACTAGAAGTGGAGAAATTACTATTTTTGGATAAAGTGGTTGTAAGTGGAGAAAGTGGTTATAAGTGGGTTATCCCTAAATGAAGGAAGTGGGTTAGAAGATAACCTCTAGAGGAAGCTACTTGGGGAAGTATAAATAAGAGAGCAAGGGTCTCTTATTGTGATCTATCTAATTGAGCATATTGAATATCCGTTATTGTGAAAGGCTTATTGCAGATACTCATTGATACATATGAAGTTGTGCAATTCTAAGGAAGAAAAGGTAAACTGACGGAAATTTTTCTTGGTCACAGTAGAGTGAAAAGAAATCGGGAAAAACTATAGTTAGGGTCATCCCCATGGGTCACCCAGTAGACGTCCTATGAGGTACCCTTGCAGGTTGAGTAGAGCCTTTACCACAAGGCCCCTCTAGAAACCTTTCTTGCATCATGTGAGGCACTACTAGAAGTAAAGTTTGGAGCTTGGTTAAGGTTGTAGAGGCTGAGCAGAGTTTCCTAAAGGTTCAACAGTGATATAGTACAACATATCCATCTACAAGTTCAAAAAGCTGTGTTACATGATTGGATATTTGTGATAGGTTGAGGTATGGATATATGTGGTTGAGTAGATTCCCTTGGGACATCATTGGCTGAATGAAATATGTTGCATAGGGAAAATCTACAAAGCTAAAATGTTCGTATACTTTATTTTTATCATTGGCACACTTGTTGGGACTTATTTGAGGCATTTGTTTAAATATGAATGAGGAATGGTCTTGTGAATTTGGGCATCTTCCTAGAAGTACTATTGTTGTATAGTACTTGCTGTAGTGAATAGTTATGAGGAAGATATGGTGAATTACATTGTTGATGCATTCTTGTTTAATTTATTGCCATATCTTGTAGTGCATTGTGAGAGGCATTGGTTAGTGGTTTTGATACATGATTGATTCATGAGTGGTACATGTTTGAGGGTTTCTAGATAAGATGTATTGTTGAAGATATTGTTGCAATTTGAGGTTGCATTACACCGAGGATTTGATGCATTGTTGATGTAAGGGTTTATGGTATTTGGTTTATGGAGAGTATGGTTTATTTCTAGAGGTACATTGTCGGTTATCTTGATGATATTGTGAATATGGTTGATATTTGTCTTGGTGATTGATATTAATGAGTAGATCTTATTTGGATGATGAGATTGAAGTTACAGATTGTTATGACAGGTTGTGTTGTGCATAGTTGATGCACTTGTGTTGGTATAGAATGTTGGTACAGTTTGAAAGATTGCTTTCTATCTACAAGCTAGGTCTTGTACTTTAGGGTTGGATTCCTCACATCTCAGTTGGTGTTGAGATCTGCAAGTTTTGTCTTATATTGAGAGTTGGTTCTCTCTTGGAGTTGGTTCTCTTTTTAGTTGGTGTTGATAAACCCCAAAGAGTGTAGTCTCATATAATACAAAAATGCTTACACATATATATGGTGATCATTGTGTTCATTGTGATGATATCTCTTTATAGTTGATGAAAGTTGTTGAAATAGGTTTATATAATTATGAATGGAAGTAATGAATAATGACGTTTGAAATGATTTCTAACTAAATTCTGAAAGATTTGTGAAAATATCCTCACACTGATTCACCCCCCACCCCCCCCCC
>ML808177.1:57412-68164 GCA_009831015.1 Picea engelmannii | reverse complement strand
CAAGTCTGACTAAACTAGGAACCTAAAATAAAACTAAAACACACAAATATCTCCTAGACTGTCCAGCATGTCCAATGCAATTCGGATGTACCTGAAAAGGGTTAAAAATGGACAAGTTAGAAGGGTATTTTATTGATAAAATGGTAAAAAATCTAATTCTATAAACTAGCTACAGAATCTTGCGATTCTGTAGCTGGTCTAAATCAGACACATAATCAACATTAAAATCAATTCAAATCTTTCAAGAATTAAATTCAACTATTAACAAGTATCTAATAGCTATTTGAAAGACAAACGAATCGTTCAAATTGAAATTGTCATGCTAGTTCAAAACACGACTAAGATCAATCAAACGACTAAAGAAAGGCATATACTCTGTTTCGTTTGTTGTCACAAAATCGGGTAAACAGAATCGTAATGAATAGTAATGAAATTCTTTGATATCAAACTAAAACCGATACATTTAAACAAATCGATTTTCTTATCCATCAACAGGAAACACGATCGAATCTATACGAAAACAACAAGATCATTTCCGGATTTGATACACTGTATTAACATAAACGAACGATCCATCAAGTCAAAACTGGTGTGTAAATTACCACAAACGAAACGATAATGGAATCAATCGATCAATAACAGGATCTGTAGGACTTGTTCAATTGTTTTTTATCGCTAATTGGGGCAAACAAAATCGATTGATATTGAACGAAATCGTTCCTTTCAAACGAATTATAACCGAATTTGACAAAGATAACATATGTCGACCAATTCGTTTTGCAAATTAAAATCAAACAAAGCAGCATCTATGATATGAATCCAACTCATGAAAATCATCGTACTAACTGAAGATACACAACAATCCAATCAAGACAAGAGTGAATCAAACAGTTGGAGTTTAACATAGTCGTTGTGAATCAAAATTGTTCCATGATTCGGGCATAGATATATTTTGCACAGGCTTAAATGAGAATATTGTTTCCATAAAAAATAGAGTCGTTCTTTCCAAATCGGAGTTGATCAGAGTTTTTTTCCTAATTTAGGATATTGCATCACATCAATTCAAACTCACGAAGTTGTTCCAAAATCATGGCATACAAACTAAATTAGAGCCGATATAATCTAACCATAACGAAATCATACCAAATCAAAACATGATCGTGCTCTAAATTTAGCACGAAAAACCTCCTATTCAGATTAGATGCAAACAAATCCAATCGAAAATAAACCATCGATTTCGTTAACTCAACAGAAAAATGAATCAAATTCGATGAAAACCTATCAAATGATAAACTAGGCATGACCGAATCATTTAACCAAATCATAACCTCATTCAATTTTAGCAAAACGAAAACAATGTACAGGATGAACAACATTATGTCAGACCCATTTCAAATGATAGACAGAGCTATTTGAAAACCAAACTCAAGTCATTATATTAATCCGAGGAATTCACAAAACGAAATTGATACCTAAATTCATACCTGGATGACAAGCAGACAACTTGATCATGACATTTTGGAGTTGACAACAGTTGTAGCCAATTCAACATTCCTAAATACGATGGAACCAGTGGTTTTTTGCTTCCTATCATTTGCTTGAAGCTTGTCTCTTTGGTTGGTCAACACTGCAACTTGGTTCTCTAGCGATTTGATTTTTGATTGAAGTAAGGGAATGTCTGTATAGTATCATTCCAACCACACATCATATTGGTCACATGACGACTGTCCGGGCTTCGAAAAAGCAGGTGAGGGTTTGGTTAATTTGCCGAGGGTTTCGTTAGGTAGTTTGATCCCAGGGTAGCTAGGATTTTTCCTTAGGCAAGGGGGGATATTAGAAATGAAGTCATAGGGTGGTTTGGAGCACAGACCCTGTGAGTAAGGGTACTCACTAGCTAGGAAGCGTTCTATGTCAGAGTCTGAATCTTCACTAAGGACTATGGGCTTCTGCTCAACACTAGGTTTAGGTTTATTCCTAGCCATTCTCGAGATAATCCGAGCATTCTTTTTACCTTTGCCATCAACAGTAGGGTTACCTCTAACCTTGTTTCTCACAGGCTTTTTTATAGCCTCAACCTTCTCAGTTATAACATCGGGTAATTCAATATCAGGGTCGATCGAGGGTTTAGGAGAAGGCAGTAGGACATGGAAGGGCACACGTGGCCTGACCTTAGCTTCATTAATCACAGGCTTGTCAATCTGGACAGGGTCTGTATCATCAAAACCATTTTGAGAGATAAAAGCTTGCCAGCTATCACCGTGGAGACTTAAGTGATGAACACTGATGAGTCTGATTAGGCCATGGTGGAACTGGCTACTATCGACCTTTTCTCTTTTAAACCTTTTTGACATTTTATAAAGGCTACGCTAGAAGTAAAAAGGCATATGAAATGGATACCCTATAAAATTCATTAGCAGTCGAAGGTGATAAAGAAAAATGAGTCCATATCGACCCTCACAGGTCACGAATTGCTTGACCACCATCAAAATATCATGCCATCGTGGTTTAAGTGTGGAAATGGGCATACCTCTGTCACAGGATGTGACCTTTCGTGAGACGAACAGTAGTGACCATGGCACCTCCTCCACTTTAGAATTTTTAAACCAACACTGGCCCATGGATGGTAACCCTGTGGCGGAGCTAATGAACTCTTCATTGATTTCCAACTGAATGTCACCCACCATGGCCCTACAGCCATCAAAAGTCAGGGCGAACTGTTGTGCAACAAATATATTAAAACCCTCGAATCATTGTACAAAGGTGAGCCAACCACTATCCTTTAATTCTTTCTGTGCATTGTCGAACAACAGCAAGGCTTGGCTACCGTTCGGCTCGATTCGCACCACCGGTGCCATGGAGCTGAGCACACGGTAAGTCCATGGTTTGAATCATAGCACACACAGGAGCAGAGTGCATGAAGGGTTACCCGATGCTAGCATAGGTGAAACAGGGATAAGGGATAGGCATTAATGACATCATGTGAAGGTGGTGGAGCTTATTTGCTGGCCATGCATAATAGTTATTGCCAAGGTACAACCGTCGGCGCTTTCAACTATACAAATCACAACGCACATGTGTTATAACTATGCCATTTCAATCAATCCATTGAAACCTTTGGTAAGTGGATAAACCAAGTGCGCAATCAAACATTATTCCATATATTTAAAACCAACATACAAATCGAAACCAATCCCAAGTGTTGGACCAATGCACCAATGCGTTTTATAGAACAATTCATACCAAGAGTTTAACCAATGTGCCAATGCGTTTGATCACATGAGATAGATGTCATATTAAAAGATATATATCAAAGGTTTAACCATAACACCTATGTTCTTTTATGCAACCAATGGTCAAGTAAATCAAATCAAAGAACATATAAATGCAATCGCCAATGCATCACAAACTCAATTACTCATGAAACGAAAATACATAATCAATCAAAGAATGTCCAATGAGTACAGATCAAAAGGTCTTTCCAACTGTACAATGATAAGTAAAATGTAAGTGCAATAGGCATATCAACAAGAAGGATAACGACAATTCAATAATGATTCTAATGCAACTTCTAAATACCAAGTTTTCACGCTTACAGTCGTGAAAACAAACGAAGGTAAGTGTGCAAATAGCGCAAAAATAAAAATGTCGTTTATTTGAGAATTGCAACGAAAAATTAAGGTTTGGAAAACATTAGTGTAGGCGGCTTATAAGACATTAGAAAAATGTGAATTGGCTGCCAACAATCTTCTAGATCACTTAACCCAAATCTAGGTCACTTAACCTATTTCTAGGTTGTTTAACCTCTTTTCCTTATTTTAGGGTTAACCACTTTCCATGACTAGAAAATTCTCCAATACTTTATCATTTAAATATTCCTTCTTGATTTTGTCACATTAGTTTATCATTTAAATAATGATTTCTTATTTTAGGTCACTTTGACTTCTTTGACCTTGGGGGCTTCAAGCCTTCATATGGGGGTCCTCCAACTTTGTAAGGCCATAACTCTCAAACCGTGAGGAGTTATGTGACATTCCACATACCACCGGAAATGGAATGACAAGCACTATCCATCTAGGATAGTTTTACCAACAACTTCATTGTTCTTCATTTATTATTCCACATACAAGCATGGGCCCTCCAACCATTCTTCTAGGATAACTCATTCCGCAAAGCGTCTTCTCATGAGGGATTTCACCATAAGGGAACCACTTTGGAGTTCATCCATTTATGCACCTTATCAATTGTGATAAGACAATAATTATTCATCTTTGCATCAATCCACCACTGCATCATATACATTATGTATCAATGACAACTCATTGATTCATCTTTATCAATTGGTTTCCACTTTAAATATATCATTCTCATCAAGGAAAATACATATACTTTGTACATCAATCATCAATCAATCAAGCCTATCAAATAATACATCACTTTACATCAATCAATGACATCAATCAATCAAACTGTTGGCATCAATGACAACATGATCCAACATATATATATATATATATATATATATATATATACGTGTGTGTGTGTGTGGTTAAGAACAGTCAGTAGCAAGTTCGACTAGCCGACACCGATTCCAATGTCTAGTCCAATGAACCTACCCAAATTAATATTGAAATCACAACCATACAACAAAAATGGGTCGGAGGGGATTCGAACCCCAAACATCCTGGATCCCATCCTTTAACATTTTCCAAAGTTACTAGTTGGCCTACCAGTCTGTGTTGGTACATCTGCGACCAAAATTTTATTTAAAGTCACATTTTTTCTAGTGATGGGGGGCACAACTGGGTACAGTCGGGTATGATTTTCAATGCAGCAATACAGTAATTTATTGTAGGTTACAGGCACACAAATGGAGACGATATTTTTTATGGGCCTGAGAGTGCCATTGTCATATTGAGGCATGGAGATAGTCATTTTTAGGTAATTTGACGCCACGAATTCAATGGTGTTTCCTGATTTCTGATCTGACCATAGTTTTTGTAGCTTATTTTCAGAATGAGGTATACTTATGTATTTGGCCAAATTATTTTTCTGAGTTAATAAAAATGCCTACCCATTTGAGAGAAAGACCTGGAGATGTAGTCCACCAGGGACAAAATCTGCTATCATGTTTTATGTTCATATCGATTCTTATGTCTCCTTATTATTGAGTTTTCCTTCTTTATGGTGCACTTTAATTTATGTTCATTTAATACAATTTTTTAATAATTCATAACAATGAAAAGATCCTGGATCATGTTGGAATAAGAGAATTCATCTTTGAATTGAATTTTTGAGTGTGAATGCTTACTAGGGCCAAGAATAAGCAGGGTTAAGGAACACTTAAAACTTTCAACCCAAAGATTGGTCATGCATCTCGAAGGAAGAAAATGGATGAAGAGGACAAGTGTGATGAATAGGAGAAAAAATTCTATATGGTATTCTATCGCATGTCAGATATGGTCAAGCGAATGTATAGAAACTATGAGAAGATGATGAAGAAGAAAGAGAAGAAAAAGGAAGCACAAACAGATGAAAATTCTTAAGTGACCTATTAGCACTCGGTAATTTCTTTGGGATGCATCAAAGAAATGACAAGGTAACCTACAACCTAATTTTAGGTTGGATTCTGACCCTTCCAACCAGAAAGGGATCTCTCAAACATGTAGAGACTGAAAATACTCAAAAATATTTGGCAATGGACACAGAGGTCATATTCTGCAATAGAACATGTTTTTTTCGTTTTTTAAAAGGGTTGGTAGGACAAAAAAGAGGAATAAAACATTGGGCAATGGGGTCAAATTCTGAGATATACTATGAATATTAATATAGCTAGTGTACTCCTGAGGGAACAGAGGAAAAGTAATCATATCCTTCAACAATAAATAGTATTCAGATGATGAAAAGATAGAAAAGAGAATATCCCATTACAAATGAGAGAATCAAACAAAGATGAATTCTCAATTGTAACTTTAGAAGAAATAACATCAGGTTGAATACAATGAACATATCTCTTAATAGAGAGTGAATTTTGGACGTGTAATCATTAAACATGACAACTACATTAACTTTATGAAAGGAGCATCTATCAAGGATGAATTCCAATCATGTACTCTTATATATGCTTAGAAGAAATAACATAAGTGAAATGAATGTGAACTTGAGTAAAACACACTAAAGAATACATTGTTATGAATCTTAGCTATCAAAAGCATTGTACTACTATATTAATTCATAAGGACATTATGAGAAATTTACACATAGTCCCTTCACCTTCCTGGATGAAATTCCCCCATTTCTCTACTCTTGTAAAATGAAATGTATAGCACTAAATGTCCTTTCTAGATCACAATTTTGAACTCCAACCCCTTTCCCAAAATAGAAATAGTTACAAATATAACATGACATGTTTTAACTAATCTCATGTTTTTCAAGAGGAAAAATAGGCTTCAAAATGCCACTTGTAATTCTCAAACCATAATAGATGTGTAAAATATGACAATGGTTTTTGTATATAATCTTGTTATGAGGAAAACCCTCTCTCAGTTTCTTGAAATTCATCTCCAGCTGGCCGTAATTACATGTCACAAAAACATGTCTCGAACAGGAAATCATGAAACTGAAAAATAGGTCTCCAAGATTCCTTCGAATCTCCCAATAAGTGACACCTGTGTGAAAATTGAACAAGGTAAATTTTCTTGTGTCTGTTCTTGACAAGAACCTCCTTTTAATTTAAAAAAAATCATTCTGGTTCACCCAAAAATCATCCAGTAAATCTTCTTTTCTCTTCAACTTCTGCGGAAACTGACTGCCACATTCTCTTTGAAATGCCACTTGTGCTTTTTCAAATCTAATTTTATTTATCCATATTCTCCTTAAATATTTTGGAATAATATATTTGAATTTTGGTATAGCCTTTGCTTAGAATTTTGTCGGCTCTGATACCATGTAAATGTGTTGAACCTGCACATAATAGATCTAGATAGAAAATACTACACACATTTGCATAGAGAAATTGAGAAAGAAGGAGGAGGGAAATAATGGAATAATTATCATTAACCATAATGAATAACGAATAATTTTTTGGACACACCGACTACACTGAGAGAGGGGGTGAACAGTGTAGGGATCTTTTTCCCAAAACTTCCCTCTTACACAAAACTCATTAGTTAGCAATCACCATTTACTCATTACTTATTGTTGTCATTTATAATCAGTTAAATGTGAACATATATCAACAATATATCATCAACAAATCATCACCACAATGAACACAAAGAACACAAGATGTATGTACAATTTTCTTTTTATTACGGACTACAATCCTTGGGTTATCAGCAACAACTGAATAGAGTACAACTCTACAAGAGCACCAACTATCTAATGCAAGACTCATATTACACCCTCAGCACCAACTGAGATGAGGAAACAATCCTCAATAGATATCAATCTATCAACAGGTACGTGACCTTTTGATAGTTGTTGGCACAGGGGCAGACCCAGGGTTCAGCTCCAAGAATGCACAAACAAGCCCTAACTACTAACCCTTTCGACAACACCTGCGAAGCAGATGCAGTCTCACCTGAAGCATCCATGGGGGGGTTGCAAGATAGGGATGTCTACAACTAAGCGGAATATCAAGTAGATCTAATAATATAAAAATACATCATGCATCTATCACTTATCAACTTAGATCTACTCCATACACTATAGATCAGATCTATCACAACAATGTAGTAACAATATATCAATAATAAAGAATAGAACACCAATCACACATATGAAAAAATATATATGTGGTTCACCCTCTCTCTAGGGCTATGTCCACATAACTATGCTTATAATATATTAATATGAAGCATACAGTTCTTGGATGCACTCTCATCTAGCATATCTTCTTTCTTCTCCTCTCGATCTCTCCCCACCCTGTGCACCCAGCTACAGGGTTGATCTTCACACCCAGGGTTGATCATAGACATCAATCACATCAATGTGATTATCTCTGCCCCTTTGACATCAATGGAAAAGGGCCATTCTCCTCTTGGGGTTTCTCCCCCTGTCTTGTTGCCACTGTATAATCTCTCTCCTTTTGAACAAGGGATATCAATCTGATGTAATGTTGAAAATACATCGAACATACTCCCCCTGTGACAATCACTCCCCCTGGAATTATGCTTCTTTGCTCTTTCTTCAAGTATAGGGCTCTTTTCTAGGTATGTATTTGATCAATATCTCCTCCTAGAATCATGGGAAGAATGACTCCCCCTAAGGGTATGTCTCCCCCTATATTTTCTGTAAGATGATCAATATGCTTCCATATGACGATCCTTGGACCTGTTCATGCATCAAACTTGTGCTATACCATTCATCATGAAACAAAATATATGTCAACAATGAAGTAGAGAATCATGAACAATATATCCGCCAACTGCATCATGTACCAAAATGTGTCCACCATGCACAACACCCATGTACACCAACCATGTACATCAATAATGTGCCAAAAGATATCATCCATGAAATGTATCCACCATATGCCAGCATGTGCATCTACCAATATGCCAACATTTGCATCTACCAATTATGCCAATCATGTGCATCCGCCAATATACCAATCATGTACATCCACCAATATGCCAACCATGTGCATCTACCAACATGCCAAACAATGTGTCATATCACTCATGATATGTCTCCATCATCAACCAAGTCCCACAATCATGTATCAAACAAATACCAATGTTGTGAAAATCAAGTAATACCATATATGAGTGTACTACTATGCACCAACACCACAAAATGATGAGTCCCATACATGTATGCCAAGTCCTCCATAAAACATGTGCTAATCATCCTGCAAGAGACTCTATTGATGTCCTAGAAAAGTACACATAGATCAACCCATGATGTACAACATGATCACCTCATCAACTCACCAACCATATGTCACAACATGTAGCCCAATCCATATGCAAAAATGCATGTACCATGATATATGCTTCCAATAATACATCATAAGATATACCAGCCATGTACACCACCATCAACATCACAAAATGATTAATCCCCGCAGATCAACATCAATCCATACTCTTGGGTTAGTTCCATGCACCCAATATTTATTTTTATTATACCATTGTGTTATCTCACCATGAAAACCTACAACAAACAGTATTAGAACCTATAATAAACAATGTCATACCCTGCAATACAGAGTTATATCATCACATCAAACTCTAAGCCATGTGCATTGCATTTTTCCCAAGGCTTTACAATAGACACGCGGCTTGATGCACAACTGAGCGCATGTGTACGCGACCTATTCAAGGTCAGCACACGTGTACATGCGACTGTTACCACTGTTACCTGCATGTGCCTTAGTAAATGACACATTTGAACTTCCGTTCAATCTTTCATTCTGATCTGGATTAGTTTGGTTGATTTGGTTGATGGAGTGAGCAACACTCTTATGATTCAGTAGTGACATGATTACTATGGTATACTAGTTATTTATACATGATTGAGATAACATTCATATTGATTTGTTGTGGAGCATGAGAAAGCTATTGGAGAGCTTGGAAGTGTTGTGACTGGATGTGGGTCAGTTTGGACAGTGGAAGACATAAGAGAAAGTGATTGTAGGTTGCAGAGCATCTGATCATGTGAAGAAAAGAAAAACCCTAGTTTCTCAGAAGCATACGCTTGTTTCATTATTCACTAGCCGTGTTCACACACGGGCTGTAGTGAGCCAGGGAGCGTACACATGCGGGATGCACTACTGATAGGTCGTGCACCTGTTGACAAATTGATATCTGTTGAGGATTGTTGCCTCATCTCAGTTGGTGCTGAGAATGTAAGCTGAGTCTTGCATATAGAGCTGGTGCTCTTGTAGAGTTGTACTCTATTCAGTTGTTGTTGATAAACCCCAAGGATTGTAGTCCGTAATAAAAAGAAAATTGTACATACATCTTGTGTTCTTTGTGTCCATTGTGATGATGACTTGTTGATGATATATTGTTGATACATGTTGTTTATATGTGCCTAAATCTAACTAGTTATAAATGAAAACAATGGGTAATGAATAAATGTTGAATGCTAATTGATGAGTTTTAGTGCAAGAGGGAAGTTTTGGGAAAAATATCCCCACACTCATTCACCCCCCCTATAAGTGTGGTAGGTGTGTCCAACACTGGATATCTTACAATACAGAAGGCTCTTGTAATCAACACTTCTTTCTCTCAGACTATTACTCACTCTATCACACAAAGAGAACAAAAATAAGAAGAATACCAACTCAACACCAACCTGAAATCAACCCATCCTGGTCCTTTAGACCTCTATTTATAAATTACAATAGCTCACTGACATCCTTCAGTCATAACCTAGGTGTCAAAACCCTAGATACCAAAACCCTAGGTGTCTAAAACCCTAGGTCAACTTGACCCACATTTTCAGGGCTTCGCTAACCTGTCTTTCCTTCCTTCTCCTGTAGTGCTCCAAAGCATCCAACGATGGATTTTTCCTCTTGCTGAGTTGTCCATGATCCTTATTTATTTTTGATCTTTCATCCTCAATCTCCTCATTCAATGGCTTGCTTCCTTTTACTTCGCTCCATATTTTCTTCTCTTTTTCTCACTTCGACCCAGCAACAGTCACTGTGTCTTCTACACAGTTTGAATTCTACCTTTTCTTCCTTGATATTCATGTTCTTCCATAACTAAGGGCCAATAGGCCCCCAACACTCACTTGTGGCTC
>ML808176.1:232027-243277 GCA_009831015.1 Picea engelmannii | reverse complement strand
ACTAAAATATTCGCCAAAAAATTATATATACATTTTATATTATTGATAAAATAGCCCTCAATTTTTCCTATGTATCATGGGGATTCGCCCATTTATTATACATATAAATTTAGGGGGGGTTCTTAAAATCACCCCTGACTGGCACCGAATTGCTGGCCAATTTCTCACAAACTAAAGCGGACCATATCTCTGATCACATTCACGAATGGAGACACAGAAAGAGTTTAATTAAGGTACTAGTCCCACCAGCATTCCTACTCGAGTGGTTTCTTAAGTCTTTGGTCCCATAGTTGTCCAAAGATGTCACGACATCAGGAGTATTTTCTGAAGAAGATGCCATCATGAGAGCTCAACAAATTGAGCTAATCTATTCTCAGTCTGATTTATTATACAAGATCTTTCCAGATGCACCACGCTCAATACTTGATAAAACCAGACAGAGAGTTGGACCACATGTCGATGGTATTGTTGGTTCAACACAAACAAATCCCATTGAGCAACTAATGAATCAGTTGCAACAATTGTCAATACAACACACAACGGTCAACCAAACTACTTCTTTGGTTGTTCCCCCTACCAAAACTTCAGATGTACACACAGTGAAATCGACTAATCCAAAGGCCACCCAACATCCTGAAGGAAAGAAAAAAAAACAAAAGAAGGGTAAGGGGGATAAGAAACCTATCGATAATGCTAGCGTGGACAACACTGAGAAACAGAAGGCGAGGTATCCATGCAACTTGTGCACGGAAGACCACCCAACCCATCTATGTCCTCGGCTTGTAGACGCCCAAAATTTTGTGGCACAGCAACAGCCTATTGTGTTAACCAATCCTTTTCAACGTAGGAAAAATCTAACTCAAGCCTCTACAATCACGGAAGGGGGCAGCCAAGGACCTTCTTCATCTTCAACCAACCCCACATCCGCAAATGTATATATGGTGAAGGGTGATGCTTTTATATCGACTAGGGCACATGGCAATAGTAAACCAAGAACTTCTGAGAAGGGCAAAGAAGTCGAACTCCCATCTCTTCCTCTGCAAATTGAGAAGACGTTGGATGAAACAATGACATGCATCCCCAAAGGTGCGTTCAAAAAATATTCTCACAACCCAAATGCAAGGGCCGCCCAGAACTATTCTATGGTGGAAGATTTATCACAAACCGCTTGTGTAATATCTGCTTTGGAGGTCCTCCAAAGTTTCCCTTCACAGAGGAAAGCCTTGTTAACCACTTTAGGATCTACCGAGACTTGTAATCTGGGAAGAATCATGTTGGATACAACCGACCTAAAACCTCATCTTCCTTACCATGTAGCATCTCAGATAGTAGTGGCTTATCCCATGAAAACTTTTACTCAGAATATTTTTCGCACAATGGTCGATGAGGGAGACTCGACATGCGTTATGTCGTTGGCATGTTGGAAGGACGTTGGCCAACCCGTTTTTTCTCCGTCACCTACTCTCCTCACCACTTTCAACGATCATTCATTCTGACTACATGGTATCATCCCTTCTTTCCTCGTCCAGTTAGGAGGGAAGATGGTGTGTGTTGAAGTAGAGGTAGTCGATGCTCCCCTCGACTATAACCTCTTGTTAGGAAGGAGTTGGACTTATGCCATGAAAGCTGTGGTTGCTACATTTTTCTGGGTCTTGTTGTTCCCACATGAGGGCTGGATAGTGACCATCGATCAATTGTCTTTCTCCAAACCTGACCCTTCATTGGGGGCATCCACGGTCCCGATGATTAATAATCCTCAACCAGGTGTGGTCAATGTAGGGGTTGGTTTGTGCCCATCTTTGATGGGTACCTTCGATTACCCACCCCCTCAAGATGATATCAATTTTATATCCAATCACCATAAGGTTGAGATTTTTCAAGTTTCATCGTTCCCAATGACTTACTTTGACGATCCATGGATACTTCCTTCCCCATCGACCATGATGGAGGGGATAGGGCATCCAAGCATGTCCATGCCCTTGTTCGTAGCTGAAGTAGCGTACTCTTTAGTCCATCAAGATTCAACCAACCCAAATCCAACTCCTGCACAAGAGTTTGATCCGCTTCTAGAGCCTAATTGGGCTCAAGGTTCTCTCGTTAACACCGATTCGTTAGACTTAGGCTTGCCCTCTGACGAAGTAGCAATTGAGGCAATGACTAGTCCGGACAAACCCTGGGATGATCTTCATCATAGATCATACTTCCTCCCAGAGTTAAGTAGAATCAAAGCAGGGGAATTCACTTTGACTATGACTAGAGATAGGTCTTGTCCTATCAATCCTTTGGCTACTTGTGCTATTTATGTCGAGGGTAATATGGAAAGTATCGCTGAAATGGTACCTATAAATCTCTCCAGAACCCCTAGCATCATAGACAATGTTTTCGTCAAATCAAAATTCTCCCTCGAGGAGATGCCAAGCATCGACCCACAAAGAGTCGATCATAAGCTAACTTTGTTGTTTTTCAAGCTTGCTTTGAGATCCGAAAGCGACATCCGGAGAGACTGCATTTATGCTTTTCGATCTCGTCTGGATTAACTAAGAAAAGTAACCTCTACGGGTCTTCTTTTAATCCCTTTTCAGACCCTCTAAACATTAAAATATTGTCGAGCGATCTTATGGCCTTTCAGGCTCGTTAAATTGAAATTTGAAGTCACGTCTGTCCGGCAATAGTTTATCCCTTTTTCGGTCCAGACGATCAACTGTACGAACAAAGATATACTCTATGGAACTTCAGATCTTTAGAAGAGTACTCTCAGGTATAATTTTATCCCTTTTTTGGGCCTGAGGGACTAAACTTACAAAAAAGAAACCCCCACGGAGTCCATAGTTAAGCTCTTTTCAGACTCCCTAAAATTGAAAAGATTGTCGAGTGACCTTATTCTTTCACACTCGTTAAACTGGTCCAGAAGAACATTCCCAACGAAGTCCATAGTTAATATTTTTTAAGACTCCTTAAAAATGAAAAAATGGCTGAGTGATCTTGTCCTTATCACACTCATTAAAATGGTTTTGAATAGACATCTTGTCGGTGCTAGTTTACCCCTTTTTTCGAACCAACTAGACTATCTTCGAAAAAGGTACCCCACTGGAGCCTCCTTTTATGTTTTTTTTAGACTCTCTAAATATGAAAAACCACCGAGCTTACCTTCTCTGGGCTCGTTAAACTTGCATCGAAGGACATTACCATTATGTGTTTTGTTAACTGCATTTGCATACCTTATACGCCAGCCTTGCAGCACTTTGCTTCTGCGTTTTAACACCCTTGGCCCCCGGAGGATTTTTCCCTAGTATCATTATTCTGAACATTAGTCTTATCCTTGTGCCTTGAGCTTGTATGTTTGTAACACTCGTTCCTCCATTGTAATGTAACATTCCTTTATTCTTTTTCCAAAATCATTGAAAAAGACAAAAAAAAATCAAATATACCCCAAAAAGAGGAAGGGAAAAGTATTTTCTTTATTGGCAGCATAATGAGTCGCCCTTGGATAAAGCAAATATGTCCATTTTTTCATCAAACTATGGGATGTAGTACGACCTTAGGAAGTTGTTCTCGCTACATAGAGTTGTGTCCTCCTCTATTTGGTTATTCTTGCAAACATATGGAGAGTTTGTGTTGCCTCCTACTTCATGAACTTATGATTAATGACATGCTGCCTAAGTCTCATCATTTGTCGTGTTGTTATCCAAGGGAATTTTCTACCAAGATCGAGTCGTCCCCTCTGCAATTTGTCTCTTGCCCTCATACTCGGCCATCCTGAATGTCCAATCAAGTCCTTGTTCGAAATCAATGAAGCCTTCAATCTGATCATCAATATTATCTAGTACATGACCAACGAGTCGTCGAAGACCTCTGGGTAGTGAAGTCGTACACTCATATTACACTCCTACCTTGAGTTTTGAATATTTTGAAGTTTTTTCTCGAGCTCTGAAGATCTCATCTCCAGCCATCAGGCCGTATCAGCTTCTAGAAGATGGATACTCTATATGTATATCTTTTTGATTTCGAGATGTAGCTCCGTTGTGTATTGTTCACGGCTACACTTTATATAGTTATTTGACATGGATATACAATGTATTTGATTGGTAGACATGATTCTATTTTATCCTGATCATGGGTATTCCCACCTCGATGAAGCATTTGTTATTTTGCAGACGGCGCTTCCCGGTTCCTGGTCCCTGGGCTCACTTATTCGGCACATCAGTAAATATTGGTAATGTATTTCGGCCATCAGATGCTCTTCTGACCTCACACATTAGGGGGCATCTGTTATAACCCTAATTTGCACCATACATGCTTACCTGGCATCAAGCCATCTCAGATCCCTTCTTTGCCAAAGAACTGCTAAACAACTTTTTAAAAAACCTCTTTTATAAGGTCCCACACGCCCTACTCCATTACTGCATGCATGTACACGCTAGCTAACCTCAAATAGCCCGTGTGGACCGACAAAAGCATGAAAAAAGGAAAGTTGTCGACGAAACACACAGCTTTGGGTGAGTTAACTGAAACTCCCAACCATGCATGGCCGAGGGTTCATCCAAATACCAACTTCTTATAGCTTATAAAAGAAGGGTTAGGGGTCCTATTTGGAAGAGGAGAAAAAAGAGTAAAGAAACTCTGCCCAATTGCATATTCCCATTGTCCCAACCCTTTATCCATCCTTGTGCAAAGAGAGATACAAAGAAAAGAAGTTGGACGACATTTGAAGAGGATTCCAGGATCAGGATTCACGAAGCAGTGGCTGGTCTCGAAATTGTAAGTTGATTCATTAAAGTTAATAATAAAGAAATGTTTTTCCCATCCCACTATATGAGTTCTTCATAGTTCAGTAAATATATGTTTGAATCTCTAACCCATTAGTCTATAAGTAAAATGCATGTGTAGTTTGTTGATTGTTTCGTATGCAGGTTAGCCTTGGGAGGAGAGCTGCCAACAAGCAGTCAAGTGTGAAGAAGGATCGACATCAACCATTCAGAACAAGGTATTTTAGTCTAACCATGTATTCACTGAAAAGAAATGGGGATTAGGTCTTGGGACGAAGGTAGAAAGTAGGTTTCTTTTGGTCATATCTGCATGTATAATATAACCCTATTTGCTAGTCTATAGGGGGATTTCCACCACAATAGGCTTGTCTATTATCCAAGGATGCATGAATCTGCGGTATGCTCCTAGCGACATCATTGACTACATTAGCCTCTTGGATTTTGTAGACCCTCCTATTGTTATTTTTCCTATATGGGTAGTCTCTCAGCATATGTTCCTCTCCACAACCCCAACATTTCAAGGGTTCTCTCTTTGTGTTATCAGTCTTACCTAAAGTTGCTCCAAAGGGTTTATTTCCATTCTGAGAGGGGAAATTTTTATGGTATACACTTTTAGTATGAAGGCTCATCTTATAAAATTTCTCGTAGCTCTTGAATCTTGAGGGTTTAAACCCCTTCTTCTTGAATCCTGAAGTACTTTTCTTCTTCCATTCCTTGTCGGGTTTTGTCTTATTCTTTAACTACTCATAGAAATACCTTGCCTTCCAAATAGTGTATTCCAAGGTATTTGGCTCATCAAATTCAATTTTGTCTCAGAAGGACGGAGGCATTCCACTAATAAATCATTGCATCTTTTCCTTTTCATCCTTTATGTAGGGAACATACTTTATCATCTCAAGGAATTTATTGATATATTCATCTATGGTGAGTTGTCCCAATTTGAGTTCATATAATGCCTTGGTCTTCCCATCAAAGTATTTTTCTGAAATATACTTCTTCTTGAAGTATTTCTAAAATTGTTTCCATGAAAAGTCCTTTTCATGGATTCCTTTCACATTCATAATATACTCCCACCAAATGGAGGCCTTTCCATTCAGGTTAAAAATGGATATTCGGACCTTTAAATTTTCAGAGTAGTCATGGACTCTGAAGTACTTCTTCAAGCCAAGCAACCAAACTTATGCTTCTTCCCCCTTCTTAATTTCTCCATTGAAAGTGGGTGGTTTGGATTTATTGAACTCTTCAAGGTCGTGGCTCTTGGAATGTTTCGTCTTCTTTATTTTCCTTTGGGAATGTGAACTAGTTTTGCTACTAGAAGATTCCATGGAGTCGTCATTTTCCTCACTAGAGGATTCTTATGATGAGTGTCTATTGGTTCCATGTTGGGCCTTCTTTGAGGTTCTTCTCCTAGTGTGGCCACTTTTAGGGCCATGCTTTCGTATTTCAAGTGAACTATGGGTTTTCTTCGCATGATGTATGTCCACATGACTGGATGATGGTCCATGTTGTAGTTGCCTTTGTACATATGATAAGATTTGTAGTAGAACTGCATTAATTTCAATCCTTCTCTTTTACCAACCTTTCCTTGTTAGCCTTAGAGCTCTATAATTCTTCCATGAGGCTTCTTACAGTTTCATCCAAATCTGGAGGGGTTTCCATTTCCCTCCTTTCATCAAATTATTCCTCTCTATTATGGGAGCTTTCCCCTAATTCATGGTGTGTCACCATCCTTTATGTTGTAGTTTTCCTACGGTCCATTGACTGCTTGAGTGCTGATAAAACATTTTATATTAGTTAATGATCTACTAGTTTATGAATCAACACACAGTTCAGATTTTTCAAAAACACACAACAATAGAAAGTTTCCTTCCTTTCTCCAGTAGGGTTTTAACTAAGCCTCTTAGGGATGGGGAAATATATGGTGTCACTCCTAAATTTTTTCTTATAATATTTTTAAGCGGTTCGTTCATGAGCCCAAGTAGGCCAAGTGTTGTAACCATGCTCTGATACCAATTTGTAACACACCCAACCCCTAAGTAGCCTTCCTAGGGACGGGGAATCAAAATTTTTCCTACTCTAATCATATTGAGTCATCTCTCTGAGGTCTTCATCCTATTTTACTCACTCGTAGATTTCTAAGAATTGTTACTGGGCTCTAATCTGTCCTTTGGTTTGCAAGATAAGGCCTCCTGAAGTTATTCGAGAATTAATAGTTGAGGGCCATGTGGAACCCACGTGGGTCCATCTTGTTCATACCATATCTAGGTTCCTACCTCCCATAGGGAACGTCCATCCACCATCCAATCCAATGGTTGGACTTAAACCTCATCTAACACACAGGCTAGAGGGGAATTCGACATTCGACACTTCGACGTTGAACTTCCATTTTTCCTTTATGCATGCATGTTCTTCGAAGTCCCGAAATCCTGAACTCTCGAAGGATCCAAGAATCTCTCCACGTAACTCTATCCTTCAAACCTTTCAACTTACCCAAGACACTGCATCCCAAACCCGGAGAGTCCCGAAGTGCCGGACTCCCGAAGGGTCCACCCTCACACGTGGAAATGTACTATACATAGAGGCAAGTACAGGTGGGTCTGGAATACTCCTCCTACCAAATGGGCCAGGTAAGAAAGTTCCATGGGTGATGCACGACAGGGAAGAGATGATATGTGGCCCCTACAAGTGGTGACACATGTCACATTTTAATGGGCACATAGGGTCTGTGAAACGTTTGAATCTAGGTGACATGTGGTACATCAAGAGTGGGTCCACGTCACCCTGGCTGACATCATCATGCCATGGAACCTCAGACTAATAGCCTTTTCAAGTCCTTCGATCTCATGACCAAGGTGTGTCCACATAACCCCTGGATCGACAACCTCCATTACTCCATAACTTTGGCATTTGGGGGATCTGTGGTGTGACTTCCTCCTTGCTCCTGGAGTGGTCAACATCGGGCTAACCACGGTCTATATCTAACGGTCAGAGGGGGTCCTGAAGGGTCCCTATATCTATAGTCCTTTTCACTTCGCAGCTCCGGCCTTCAAGAGTTTTGACATCATGGCCACTCCATTCTATCGAAGTAGGACTCCGTTGAAGTACCATAAGTGGGTCCATCCACTGTTCGATCGAACAGTTAAGAGGGGTTCTTAATGGAATCCCCAGACGCATGGCTCTCATCACTTTGTAACTTTGGCATGGATCCTACGACCAAGGGGGATCCTGAATACCCTTGGATCTGTGGCTCTCATTACTTCACGATAACTCAATGGATCAAGGTTTAATGGTGGGGCAAGTCTATATGTCCCGGTTAGGGAAACTGCTAGGTGTCGGTTAACCTTGTGGGTAACTGTAACCATCAGTGGCCTTCGACTGGTTTATAAATGGTGAGGTGTAAGCACTCTGGAGCTCCAAACTCCCAGATTTCTGAAACCAGAAGGGCTTAGCTCCTTTCAGGTCTAGTGCAAGGTTCCCAAATCTTGGTCACATGGGCCCTTCGAAAAGTCTCATGGACTACACACTAATATTTGAGTTGTGAGTTGGTTAAGGACATAGGCATGAGCCCTCGGTGACACGAGTGAAATGTATGAAGGAGGCACCCTCCTTCTTTAGGGTTTGAACTTAGAATTCTCATGAAGGTAGATGCTAGAGGTTAACAGGACTTAAACATTCCAGTAAATCCTTCCCTGACACTCTTGCATACTTACATCCCACAACTCTCTAACTGCTAAGTTGAGGAAAGAACATGACCATTCAAAAGCATGAGTTCATAGAGAGATAATACATATTTATACCATAATCATTCAATACATAACTCATTCATAGACATATAAATATACTCAATCATCATTTCCATTTAAATACACAATGTATGAAAATACTTATTAGAAACTATAAATCGTGATGTGATTCCTAAAAGGAGTTCCTATTTCCACCCAACCATAGGCACAACCACTCCTGAATGGATTTATCATTGGCCACCCCCGAGCTATACTATGATGCTCTGAGAGAGACTCTTTGTTCTTTCTTAGTGATAGTCAGGGACAGAGCTTATTCTCCTCCTCCCATGGGATCTTGGCAATCAATTTTATCTATACCAAGCAAGGAGGTCTGCACGAGTAATTCCACAATCACTTGTCAGCCTTGTTTATCATCTTGTAACAAAAACCATGGTAGCAACTTCTGACCCCCAGAATGAGCTTATTTCTCAATTCTTCCTCAAACCAGCTGCAAACGCTCTTTTCTCTTCTCAAGTTTGTTCTTTTGACTCTTCTCTCTTCACAGATCTTCCTGCTCCCTCTCTTTCCTTTTCCCACGAATTAAATATTTTCTTGTCTTCCTTAGCAAGGTTGCATGGGTCCAAATCCCTAGCTTGTGTTCAGGTCTGTAAGTCTTGCAAATGGGTACTCTGCCCCATATCCTCATTAACTCTTGAGGAGTACTGTTAAAGATACCACTCTGACCGGTAATTCATTTATGGGCCAGAGGACCATTCTAGGTCTAAACCATTAAATCCAATAAGGTATTGGTTTGGTGGGGGGGTCATCTCAACCATTTATGGTTCCCCCTCACCATCTCTCTCATATCATCATGGTCTATCTTGGAAAATCCCCCTTTCATTAGTTATGCAACACTAATCCATTATTATATTAATAACATAAAATACATGCATTGACCTTTTATAACAAAAGGTTCATCAAATACAACATTCACACATATCTAGTCTACCATAGTCTCTTGGTGAGTTATAGTTATATTTACAAACTGGGGGAAACAAGGGTATTACAATTTGTAAGACCTTATTAGGAAGCCTTTTCCCTTATGGTGTCATAGCCCCAACTTAGGGGTGACCTTCTATTCATAGAGTTAGAACAACAATGCCTATGGTTGGGTGGAATGTCTGAGGTCTGTAGCCAGTTGGTGTCATTCACACAAGATAAGTGTTATGTTTATTTTTTTATGTGATTAATGTTATGTTTGTCTAATGTACATATGTTGTTTACGGGGTTTTTATTGTTGTTCTGGTTATGTTTTATGTTTCATATCATAGTAGTATGCATTATGCATTCATGTCAAGAAAATATTATGGTACCAAGAGTACTTTGGTGAAGAGTTATAACTGGTAAGGTGGCCCAGAGTTATAATTTTGGTGTTAGAGCAAAATCTGTGTAAATTTCAACCCATGGTAAGGTTGGGAATGTGTAATTACCTAACTATTGGTAGTAGAGTTGTTCAAATATGGTAAATACAGGCTAGGTTTATGAAAATTTGAAATTACAGTGTATACTAAGGAAGAATTATAGTAGTGTGGCTCAACTACTAGTTTGGTGTGTTACAACACAATATGATATGATCTCCAAAAATAAGTCTCCTAGGTATATATAAGAGACAAATTGTGCAACTTATAATTAAGGGGCATATCCAACCAATGATGACAACTCTAATATAAATAGAATTGTAATATATCATATATAGGGTTTAACTTGCCCCTCCTCTTCAAACAAGTGTTGTTCTCAACACTTGATTAATTGTGGATGCTTATGCATGAAGAAATAATTTTCCCATGTTGCATCTTCTATTAACAGGTTCTTCTATTTGATGAGGTACTCAATAATTGTTCGATTATTTAGTTTCTTGATTCATTTTTCAAGGATTGTTTCAGGTTCTAGTATGAATTTCTCTTCTTCATTAATATGTGGAAAAATACTCTGAATTGAGATATTTTCATTGATAATATTCTTTAAAAAAGAAACATGGAAGACTAGATGAACACATGAAGACGGGGGCAACTCCAGTTTGTAATCCATACTACCAATCATTTGAAACATGTTATAAGGACCATAGTTGGTTGATGAAGCATAGTTGGTCGTTGGACCATAGTTGGTCGCTAATTTATTATCCTTATTTTGTTATTTGAGGGACATTTGTTTATATGGTTTCAACTTGAAAAATACACAATTACCCACTTCAAATTTTCTTTCACTATGATGTTGATCAAATTGTTGTTTCATCCTATTTTGTGTTATAACCAAACTGTTCTTAAATAGTTGGAGAACCTCTTATTGGTGCTCTATGTGATCCTACATTGTTTGAACCTTAAATTTTCCTCTCAAGGGTGATGTGACTAATGGAGGATGATATCCATAAAGTGTTATAAATTGGAAAATTTTGGATGCAGTATGGATAGAAGTGTTGTACCACCATTCTATTAAGTGTAACCACTTGAACTATTATGTTTGTTTATCAAATGAAAAGAGATGAAGATAAGCTTATAGACATTTATTCACAATCCCAGTTTTCCCATTAGATTGAGGGTGGTAAGATGAGCTATGAGATAATTGAGTACCCAAAGAAGAAAACAAGTCTATCCAAAAATTACTCATAAAAATTGGATCTCTATAAAAATTACCCATAAAAGTTCATGATCTTGTAAGTGTTAGCGAGCATACTTCTAAGAGAAGGCATGGCCTCATATATATAT
>ML808176.1:189964-231881 GCA_009831015.1 Picea engelmannii | reverse complement strand
CTTCTCTTATATATATATATATATATATATATATATATAGGATCTCTATAAAAATTATCCATAAAAGTTCATGATCTTGTAAGTGTTAGCGAGCATACTTCTAAGAGAAGGCATTAATTCATTAAGTTCGATTCTTGTAGACAGTCTGAACATAATTTTTTAGTGAGATCAATTAATTGATGTTGCAATTTCATGTATGTTGTAGTTCAGTTAATGCTTGTGAATGGGAAGGTTCATGCTTGATTGTTTGATGGTCTAGTTGGTGATTCTTTGGATAAGAATTGTCCAAAGTTGTATATCGATGCAATAAATGATTGTCAGTCTTTACTGATCAACAACTTCCCATGATAAATGCCTATATCACACATATTAGCTTTTGATTTTGTTACTTTTGTTTCAAGATAATGGTTGTCTATTTAACTAAAATATTGGATACAGTAGAGTATTGTTGGGTATAAAAATATATATCCAATCTAAAATTCGACCTCAGAATGTTCATTGTCAGATGGGCAATTAGATTGAATTTATTTCATAGTTCATTGGAATGATGTGTCTCTGAGATTTGTTCTGCATATATTTTTCCTGGTGCTTCGTAAGTCAACAAACTCAGATTGATAATTAATGTACTAAATTACTATTATATAATTATCCCAACATTTTGGCACCATATCTAGGGAAGCGTTGAAGGAGCTAATATCAAGAGAGTGTGCAATTGTTTTCTTTTATATTTTTTTTCAGGACCAACATTTTCGACTGGAAAGGTGGAAGAATTAAGATGGGAGGTGAAAGCCTACACATAATACTCTGGTGAGTCTCCACGGGCCCTTGCAATGTTGGGAATTTTAGTAGTTTCAATTTCTATAATGATAAATACTGCATGAATAAGCCTAAGGGTACTAGAGGTAAAAATCCTCAAAATAAACCCAACCTTGTCGCCCCATCTAGTGGTGTTGCAAATGTGACTCACTCTACTAACCCCTTGGTATGGAAGGTTGTAGGAAGAACTTCGGGAATAAGAGTTAAGGGGCCTAAGAAGGGTTCTATACTTGAATTAGTCAAGGAAGAGATTCACGCACCAAAGGAAGTGCTTACTCCTACTGTAGAAGGGAAGCTTGACATCGAATTCCAAACAAATATGATTCAAGACCCAAAAATAGAAGAAACAACCTCTAAGGCATCTATAGAACAAGAACTACCTCTCAATTGTGACAAAAGATAGTAAACGAAGAAGTAACAGGAAACAACCCTGAGGAGACAAATATCTTTGAATTCCCTATTAGATATCTTGGTGGAACAACAAAAATTAAGAAAATCCCCCCATATTCTCTACCAAACTTTCACGGTATGGCTAGAGAAGACCCCAATGCATTATTATTTGAGTTTGATGTGCTTTATAGGAACTATGATTACTCTACTACTGTCCAAAAATTAAAATTGTTTCCTACAACCCTAAAGGGTGTATCCATCCGATGGTTTATGGACCTCGATGGGGATAGAATTCAAACTTGGGATGAGATGAAGAAATTATTTTTAAAGAAATACCAAGACTACTACAAGAGAAGAGAAATTAGAGAAGAAATATTCAAGATGACGCAAAAAGAGGATAAAAGTTTGGAAGACTATGTAGAGTGGCTTTTGCATAACCTTCAAAGATCAAAACAAAGCCAGTTGATCAAAGAAACAATGAGAATGATTATGCTAAGAGGCATAAGGGATGAATGCTTAGAAGTTCTCAACCCAATGCGATCGGGTGTCATTTCTTAGCTTCCATATGATGAGGTTTGTGATTTATGTAGGGGGTATTCGAGGGGAAAATCCAAGACTGGTAGAACCTCCAGATATGCCACTTCCAGGTTCACAAAATCTGTTGCAGGAGCAGGGGTCACAAAGGCTAAAATTGGTAACATGTTTTTAAAATTTTAAAATTGATATTATCAGCTCTTTAAGTTCACAATTGGATGTTTTGTAGGTTAAGAAGAAGGAATCATTAGAAAAAAAATTTGTCTATATTTTGTCCCAAATTCTGAGAGAAGAATCCTTGGAAGGAATTCCCACTGGAAAACATTGAAATCTATGGCATTTGCAAAGAATCCCATGCCACCAAGGATTGTCCTTCCTTACCATGAATCAAGGAAATATATCATGGAGATAAGAGAGCCTCGACTTCATTATATGTGATGGTACCACAAAAACCATGGCAACGACCTTCAAGTATGGCTCAAAATTATGCATCTTAATTTCCTTATTCTCATGATCATATGTGGAATAATCCTATGCCTTGGAAGCATTGGCCACCTCAGCCCGATCTACAACAAAATTGGAAACAAGGTTGGCATGGTCTATCTTATGATGGCATAACTAATTTGTATTCTCCTGCGCCACCACCATATACATGCCTCTCATATGCTCCTCAACAACAAATCAATTAGCCACAATAGATTTCATTACAATCTCCTTAAAACCCTCCATGTCCAACCCAGATCCCAGCTTATCCTATCCAAAATAATAATAATAAGATAGTACATGCCATGTATGGAATTGATCTGAAAACCTTTCCCATGTATGCTATCACACCTATATCACTGCGGAAAATTCACCTAAGATCTGGGAAAGTTATTAACCAAAAACCCTCAGTAATTGTCCAAGAAAATGAAGAAGAAGAAACTGTTATCCAATCTGAAATTTTTCAAATTCCATTTCCATCTAAATATTAGATTCAGTCTCAAGTTAAGACCAACCCACAAAATGGTTCTTATAAAGAACAATTATTATAGTTCGATCAACCTCCTTTTCCAGAGAGGTTGACAATAGAAAAACCAATTGCATTCTCTAAGTTCGACTTGATGTCAGAACTGAAAAACCTTTGTATAAAGATACCTTTTCTACAAGCAATAAAGTAATAATAATATATATATATATATATATATATATATATATATATATATATATTTTAAGGTCATGTCCAAGACAAACACCAAATTGGTGTATGAGACCCCCTTTTTTATGGGACAAGGGACCCCCTCTGCCCAACGATTTTACTGGTAAAGTCTACGGAGGTATACATACCCTACCCCCCTCTAGATTTGAACTTGTGACCTCTTAGGAGGAAATACATGTTCTTAACCATTAGTCCCACTCAATTTGTATTCGTACATCCCCATATACACTAAAATAGTTAGACTTATGCATTAATAATATTGGTATACAAAAAGAGGACCCCCCAACCATCCAAGTTGTAGGGAAATTGGCAAGCCTCATGTCCACCGAACTCACTACAAAAAAATATGTGGACCCTGGGAACCTTGTAGTCACAGTTTTTATTAATAATACTCCCATTGTAAACACCCTAATTGACTTGGGTGCAGCCATAAACCTAATGGAATTAGAGACATTAAATAAATTGAGACTTAAAAATCTCCTTCCTACATCCACTATGTTTGAACTAGCCGATCAATCTAAACTTAAGAAATAGCGTATTTTAGAGGATGTGATTGTCTCATTGGACCCATGGGAGTACTAAAAAAATTTCAATGTTATACAACCCAAAACCAATCTGGGTGGGAATCCTTCGATCCTCGGGAGACTGTGGTTGGCCAAAACTGATGCTTTCATCAATTGTAGTTCCGGGAATATGAAAATTACACATGGAACTAAGACCAAAAAATTTACCCTATACCCCCCTACTAGACCAACAATTGAACTTGAATGCACATAATGGATTGACGAAGATAACAATGATGAATGTTTTCAACCTACTCTTATTATTGCACAAGCCATGAGCCTTAATGAAAATATTGATGAGAATTTGATTAATCATTGCATCACTAATCTAGATTTCCTGCAGTATTTGGGGGGCAGTCATCATCTCACATTCAAACTTATATTAATTGTCTTCTTGAACAAATTTTTCAAGATAATTTCACCAAAGAGGAACTATCCTCTGTCTTTCATCAGTATTTCCTGTACACTCAGTTTATGAATCTGATTATAAGATTTTTGAAATTTTCCCTAAGAAAACATTAAACATAAATTCTGCCTTAGACGGTACACAGGAAGGGAAAGTAATCCAGGTTTTAAGAAAAAATTTAGGTACCTTTGCATGGGAATATACTGATATGAAAGGCATTCACCTAGACACATGCATCCATCACATCTATATTCAAAAATATGCTAGCCATGTTAGAAAACCACAAAGAACAATGAATCCATCCTTAAGGAAGATAGTGAAAGTTGAACTGCATAAAATTTTGAATGTCAGTTTCATTTATCCCATCTTGGACAATTAGTTGGTGTCACCATTATTAGTCATTCCTAAAAATAATGGGAAATGGAGGGTATTCATAGAATATAGGGAGTTAATAAAGGCTAGCCTAAAAGATAATTTCCCCCTACCTTTTATTGATCAAGTTCTAGACACACTAGCCATAAAGAAATACTTTTCTTTTCTGGATGGATCCAACATTTATAGCTAGATATAGATTTATCCAGAAGACCAGGAAAAGACCACTTTCATATGTCTGTGGGGGAAATACGCCTACAAGGTATTGCCCTTTTGTTTAGGTAAATCATTGACAACATTTCAAAGAGTGACACTTGGTATTTTTTATGATTTATTACATTATTGCATGGAAATTTATATGGATGACTTTGTTGTGGTAGGTGACACTTTTGATGAAGCTTTGACTAACCTTGAAAAAGTTCTAAAAATATGTAGAGAGACAAATCTTGCATTAAACAATGAGAAATGTTTTATGATAATGATTGGAGGAATCGTATTAGGTCACCGTGTGTCAGTTGCGGGAATAAAGGTATATCCAACTAAAATAGAAATAATTGTCAACATTCTACCTGTGACTAATCAAAAGGGAGTCTAAAGCTTCCTGGGTCATGCACGATGCTATCAATGGTTTGTAGAAAAATTTACGAAGATAGCACTGCCCCTATTTATATTGCTTACAAAAGATGTTGAGTTCTATTGGGACAATGAATGTCAATATTCCTCTAATATGCTCAATGAAAATATTTCCTCCACCCCAATGTTGAGAGAACCAAATTGGAACCTTCCATTCCATATCTCCACCGATGCATCAAATTCAGCCATACGATTTGTATTGGGTCAAAAGGAAAATCTATTAACTTATGTTATTTATTTCATAAGAAAGAATTTATCTCTCATTGAATTAAATTACACCGTGACTGAAAACAAGTTCCTTGTAGTGGTTTAAGCAATTAATAAATTTAGGTACTACATCACATGGTATGATGTCTTTATTCATACTGACCACTCTGCGATTAATTACTTCATGAAAAAACCTATTCCGAATGGAAAAATTACCATATGGTTGTTGCTACTACGAGAATTCAACATCACCATTGTGGACTGACTAGGTAAGTAAAATTGGGTAGCATACTTCCTCTCTAGGATTGATAATAAAGGTGAGAATATTCATGTTGATGACAATTTTCTAGACGAAAATCTTACAAGATGAAACGTGCATGGAGCATTTTGTAGATAGAAGGAAAGCTTACAAGATCCTCTATTCTGGCTACTTTTGGCCTACTCTTTTTCAAGATGTCAAGAGGTATGTTCATGGATGTGACAATCGCCAAAGGATGGGTCATCCAGTTCAAGCAAATGATATGTCACTTTAGTCGCAAGTCCTTATAGGACCCTTTGAAAAATGGGCCTTGGAATTCGTAGGGCCAATCAACCCCCCATCAAATGGAAGGATGTACATTTTAGTCTGCACTTATTATGTTATGAAATGGGTTGAAGCAAAGGATTTGTTTAGAGAAATAGAAAGATCAGTAGTGGATTTCCTATTTGAAGATATTATTACTCATTTTGGGGTACCCACATAAGTTGTTACTAACCAAGGGACTCAATTTACATCTAAGTTGGTGTAGTCAATTACTCAAAAGTATCTCATTAAGCACATGAAATATTCCCCATATCACCCATGGGCCAATGGGAAGGTGGAGTCGATAAATAAGTTTTTGGAAGGAATTCTAACAAATATGGTCCAAATACACAAGAATGATTGGGCAGAAAGATTTCCCGAAGCCTTATGGGCTTACAGGACGACATGGAGGAGTACTATTGGTTTCCCCCATATGAGTTAGTGTATGGGAAACATGTTCTTCTTCCCATAGAGTTTTAGATCAAAACATTCCAAATGGTAGTATATTTGGGGATGGACATGACCGAGGAAAAAAAGGAAGAATTTTTCCACTCAATGAGCTGGAAAAAATGCATCAAGAAGCTTTCCAACACACCGATCTCATCCAGGAACAAAGGAAAAAGTGGCATGAAATATTCATTAAGAATAAATAGTTCAAGGTAGGTGACTAGGCACTTTTTTTCAACTCCCTATTCAAGGACTTCAAGGGGAATTTTAACACCCATTGGCTTGGCCCCTACGATATTGAACCTATCTTCGACAATGGATCTGTTAATATTCAAACTATAGATGATGAGAAGGTCTCCTTCTTGGTCAATGGGCATAGGCTCACGTTATATCAAAAGCCCATATCTAAGGGGGGTTTTGTCAAGGATATCATGGAGCAAGTTGAATTGTAGATGGTAGGTGAGGGGGATTCCCCACAACCTTCCTCTTCTTAGTTGTCTTATTCTCAATAAAACAAAAAAAAAATAATGACAAATAAGCAATAAAAATTAAAGACAAAATAATGCTCAGTTGTGAAAATTAGAAATTTTGGCGCAGTTGGGCTAAAACCTTACTTGAAAACTAGGCTTCTTGCTGCTAAGGTTCACAAATAAAATTGTTTCTTTTGATGGTTAATTTTTTTAATTCTTCAATCATTTTATGGTTCTCGTGTTGGATGATGGGGGATTCATTAAGGCCCTCCTTCCAACAATATTGGCCCATCAACTTCAACTCCTTATCTGGGCTCCGAGATCAGATATTATGACAATGCCTTGGGATTTGTATGCCTTAATGACAAGTTATCTTTCTAGAAGCAGTGGGGATGCATCAATTCCCCTTGAATTCCAAATCTTGAAAGTTACTTGACTTGAACACATCCATTTGTACTTGACAGGATGCGTTGGAGTACCTCAATGCCCATTGACATTATTGATGAGAAATCTCATGTTGGTTAACAAAATCCATTAATGGATGGTAATCCAATGATTCCCTTCCATGCTTGACTTCAAGAAATTTATTCACAATGAAAGGAATGTACAAAAGTGGGTAAAGATGAATATTTTGTAGCAGTTCAACCAAAGAAAGCATGCAACATCTAGTCTTCAAAATTTCGTAGCAATGTTCCTATTCATTTTCCTGTTCTTGTTCTTGTTCTTGATCCAATATAATTTTCATTTCCAGGGTAATTTGTACACAGGGGTTCTAATTCTTACATCTACTATATCATTTCTGGTGATTGATGAATAACAGAGGATCTTCATTCTAGCATAGGAATGACATGAAACCATGAGTACACCATGGATTGCTACTGACATCATATGGAGATCTACATTTTCTAGTAAGAAGTCCATGATACAAAGTCTACTTTTATAATCCAATCCAAAACAAACTCCTTGCACCAGAATGCATAAATCATAACTTTGATAAAAGGTATGTTTCAAGAGAGCTAATTCAATCAAATGGTAAGATGATTCCAGGTAATCAAATCTTGGGTAAGTTATTAAAGGTTTATTTTAATTCATTAAATTTGGAAAATTTTAATAGTATGGAAACCTTTTAATCTAATTGTTCTAATTGTGAACCTATCGCCATGAACTATCGCACTTACATCGAATTGACCACCTCGATTTGGAATCATTGCACAATCCTAAACCATTGGAAGTGTGAATCGCCATCATTTCAAAACCTTCTATTTCAATCAATACTCTATGTGAGTGATTAAATCGGATCATGACTATTAAATTTTCATGATCACGATTTCCCATCAACTCTCGTTTCGACCTCATGGCCATTATATTGTGAATTCCCCTCTTCCTATATACTAGATCGAATATTCTCAAATAGACCCTGCACCTTGCTAATGTGAGAGAAGATGCACTCAGGATTGAACCAAATGGAATTGAGCTACTAGAATCCTATCCAAAATGTAGGAAGAGAATAGAGAAGGACGGTTGGTTACCTTTCTTCCTGAAGTACAACGGGAATAACCTAGAAGTTACTAGAGAATTTGCATTAGGGTTTGATGGAAAAAAGGAAGTCATAGGGGATTTGGAGCTCATGGTCTCAGAAGACTCTATTGCACAAGAAACTAAGCTCCCTAAGGATAGTGAACATTGTTTCAAGAGTAGGAAGATAGAGAAATCGAGGTGGGATCCATTCCTAAAGCCAACTAGCATGAAGAAAAATGGTCTAAGGGAACATCGTGATTCCTATTGAAAATGAGATATCGAAGCTTACTGATTGTGATGAAAAAGTATATTACATGTGAGGGTCATTTTAGCCTCATGTTATTTTACCATATCAAGCTCGTATTTCATTTCAACAGACAAAGCTTAAATTTCCTTATTTTTTATGAAAGTCGTTGACCAATATGGCATCCATGGCACAAAGGAAATTCTACACCGTAACGATGGAGCAAAATCTGCATCATCACGGTCTTGTGAAACTATTAGTTTTGGAGGAGCGTAGGAAGAAAAATGATGCCTGGGAGGATTTCACATCCCAAAACCAATTTGAGGAACTTAAAAAAGAAGAGATGTAACCTGAGCTTGAGGGAGTAGGGGAATAATTTGAATAGGTTGAGGATAATCTTGAAGGGAATGAAGAGAAGTTTGAGGAGGCCGAAAAAGAATGTGAATAAGCCAAGGAATATAAAAGGAAGCTGAGGAAGAAAAAAAGGAATCGACTACGAATGAAGCCGACCCCAAGATCAAGGAAGATGATGGATACTTACTAATTATATCAATCCTAAAGAAGCCTAAAGCACAGAGAAACAAAGGATCTTCTGTGATACCTACTTCACCAAGGATGACAAGGAGTAAGACTACCAGAATCACTGGAGAATCGAGTCAACCTCAAATAATAGAAGAGATCAAAGAGGTAATACTCAAGACCCCTCCCAATAAAAAGAATTCAAAGACTCTTGATCAAATGGTAATTGTGCATGAGCAATTTGTAGAGCATAATGAATTGCATGGTGACCTCAAAATTGCGAAAATTGTTGAAGAGATCCAATCAAGTAGTTTTCCCATAAATGAAAGGCTAGGAGAAAAACTAGTGGATGAGTTAATTGGTGTTGATAGATCAACAGGAATGGAAAAGAGGATTGGTGTATTAAAGAGAAAAATCAGGGAGATGACAGTTGTATACAAGTTCATTAAAAAATATATATATATTTTTGATATATTTTAGGGTCAGATTCCAAGAAGAAAATTCCCAGTTGAAAAAGGAAAGCAAGAGTTCACTAAGGAAGGCTCGATGATGGTACAGGAAAGCCAAGAAGCTTCTCCTATGGAATCAAAGGCTCAAAGCTAGACTTGAAGGACTCCATCCAATAACTTATGAACTCAATGTATCTACTCATGCGGCCATCGAGGCCTAATACGAGACTCATAAAGTATCAGTAATTTTGGAAATCATTTTTGAAGGGTAACTAAAGGTCCAATTTTGCATGAGGACATGCAACTCCTCAGGTATGGGGGAGATGTAGGGTCCTTTTTTTGATGTGTTTTGTTACATTATAAAGGACCTTATGCTTCTATTTACCTTGCCATCTTCCATCCTATTATCCTATAATGACGTATGTTTTACCATCTAGCCCTCAAAACACATTTTTGGTTCAAAGGTAATTATCTTATCCTAAGTATTTCATTTTTCCTTGTTTAATCAATGAAATATGTTAATTACTTGAGATGATGGCATTAATGGAGAATTCCTATAGTCTGTTGAACAGGTCTTGTAGTTTCCTCGACGGTTGATATATTATCCACCCGTTCCATCCGATTTAGAGATATGGGTTCTATAGAGAATCGAGTACACATGGATATCCACTATCCAATTTGGCCAACACTACATCAACATAGGCGATATGGCTAGTCAATGTTCTATCTGATTCCTGTAATGTGCACAATTTCGTTGCGATTTCATTCCTTTGGTCATGAAATCGTAATGAAATGACTTGTCATGAGATTCTGTTGTCTGAATTGGTTTTTCCAAAGCTAAAATTGTAATATCCCAATTATGTTTATTGGATTTTATAGGATTGGAAGTTTGAGAGATTTTAATATTTAATTTGAAATCCATTGTATAAATATCAGAGGAAATCATGCCCGAACATATGAATTGATATACCGATATAACATTAAGGAGGTATATCACACTATATTCAATCATCCATGTATTTTGTTAATTGTGGAATATAAAGACTGGTTCATGTGCATTTCTTTGTTGTGTTCCTGAGCTTGTAAGTGTTAGCAGGCATACTACTGAGAGAAGGTAGCCCCCCCTTCATCTCAAAAGTATCACCCTATTTTGTTTTGTTTTCTTTGTTACAGTATAATTAATTATAAATTTCATTATTGGCATAAATTCATTAAATTCAATTCTTGTCGACAGTCTGATTAGAATTATGTAGTGAGATCAATTAATTAATGTTGCAATTTCATTTATGTTGTAGTTCAACTAATTCTTTTGAACAAGAAGCTTCATGCTTGATTGTTTGGTGGTCTAGTTGATGATTCTTTGGACAAGAATTGTCCAAAGCTGTAGATCAATGCAATCAATGATTTCCATTCTTTATTGATCAACAACTGCCCATGATAAATGCCTAGATCACACGTATTAGATTTTGATTGTGTTGATTTTGTTTCAAGTTAATGGTTGTCAATATGATTAACAGAGTGCAGATTATTGTTGGGTATAAAAATATATATCCAACCTTAGAATTTCCAGTGTCAAATGAGAAATTAGATTGAATTTATTTCATAGTTCATTGGAATGGTGTCTCTGAGATTTGTTATGCATATATTTTTCCTAGTGCTTCGTAAGTCTACAAACCTGGATTGATAATTAATGTACTGAATTGTTTTCATATAATTCACCCAACAATATTCTAGTTGGATTTAGAGACCATATTAACTAATCCTCTTGCATCGAAAGAAAAACAAAGGAATTTTTATGAGAATTTATGTACCTTATCCAGGTCTCTACACCATCCTCTCTTAATCCTACTTATTTCCAAGACATCCACCCAACATGCCCATGAAATCATATTTGATTTAAATAGAAGAAACCTTCTCTGTTGATGACTTGAATGATGGAGACTAGAAGAGTGTGATTGTTTTGGAAACCAATCCAGGGGTCCTTGCCAATGAGAATATTTTCTCTTTGGACCACTTTCCAGGTTATCCAATTTCCAATGAGAGGAAAAGCATGAAGAATGGCTTTCCAGATTATCAATCTATTATGCATAATTTTCGTGGGTTGCCTAACCCATTCTACTATTGTATTCCACGAAAAGAATTTTTCTTGAAGAACTTGAGGCCACAAACCAAATCCCTCAATCAATCCCCAAAAAATTTTGGCTACCAATGCTTTTGAAAAAAGGAACATATTTTTCAAACCCCACCCTCCAAGATATTTTGGAGAGGCCATTTTTTTCTAGGAGTAAAGAACGAGAGATTTTCTCTCCTCCATTCCAGAACATAGAAATTTGAAGGAGGCTAGTTTTATTTTGTTTAGAATATGTTTTGGAATCTAGGAAAGTGTGGCCCAGTACACTGGAACAACTTCATGGATAGATTTTACTAGTACTAATTTACCAACTCGAGAAATACATCGGTTGCACCAGGCATGAATTATTTTCTCCACTTTAGCAAGGAGCCATATCTAGTCCTTTTTCCTGTAGTAGCTGGATTTTAGAGGAAAACCATGGTATTTTAGACCCAAACTTACATCATTGCTATACATGTTGAGGTGTTGAGATAGATGGGTTTTTGTTTTAGCAGGTAGGATCGAAGTAGTGAGGGATGATTTTTCCAAGTTGATTTCCATTCCCATTGCATGACATTGTTGTAGGAAAATCTCCCTGCGGACAGGTAGATTGCCTCTAAGAGATTGACCCTAACTCTAGACAGAAAATGCTTAACATGGACACTGACTTCCTTTCAAATCTATCTAAACTAACACATGAGAAGGAAGGATAACAGAAGTACCTCTTTATCGACGTTTGTCCCTGCACGCTCCGAGTTGCGCTCCAATCCTTTGCTCCTCCATGAGTTCTACAGACAAACAAGATACGACTGCTTCCTACTCTATTGATGTTAGCTTGAAAACAAATCTATCAATTAATGACAAGTTCATGTGACATTAGACACAAAATAGAAAGAAACAGGCCAAGCGTGTCGTATTGATGAGAATAACGACAGCAGTACTTACAATCGTAGATGCGAATGCGACAGCTTCGTCAAGTCCTCTTCGTCTAACCCTTGCCTGAAAGCTCCACAACTTGGATAACAACAACTTCACTGATCACTCTCCTTTGGCTGACTATGTGTTTCCTCCAAGATCATAGGTTTCATACTAGCAGTTCTTCCCCTTTTCCACCATCATAGAGCCTTCTTATATAGGTTAAGAGGAGCTTAACCTCTTGAGTTATCTTTATAACAAGTTGGGAACTTCCTCCTTAGATCAGGGATCTCTTGATGAAACCAAGAATTCGAATACAACTGCCTTCTAATCTCGAAAGATCCTCCCCTTATTCTCCTCAACGGGCCAACTACTACCTCAGATTAGGCAGCGCTCCCTTATAAGGGTCATCAGAGCACTGTAGCGCTCCCTGGTAAGCCTTAGGGTAGCGCCAGCGCTCCCAATATGAGCAACGCTCCTTCAGAGGGGGCAGAGGAGCATTATAAATCTCCCTGAAGCCTTGTAGGGGAGCGCCAGTGCTCCTAAGGCTGATATAGGGGAGTGCTCCCCCTCAAAACCTTTGTTTCAGGGCTCTCTTCAGGTGTTAAGAGTTATTTGACTTCAGTAAACCAGTTCTCCTTCTTCAAATCAAGCACATGAAGTGTTCTAAGTGTCTCCTTAGTGTCGTCGGCATGGAAGTATGCTCGGACATCGTTTACAACACTTGTGACCAACTTGCGACACTTGTGAAAGTTGTAAGGAAGATGTGACACTTACGACAATTGAGAGGAACATGCGACACTTATCCAACTGAGTAATTTTGACGTGTAACAAATTGCCCCCCAAAGTATGAAGTTAGAAGATGCCAACTGATAACTAAAATACTTTGTAGGCATCCAAGCAAGGGTATAGACTCGGAGAACCTGACAAAAGCTGCACACAAACATTCAACAAATATCATGACATATTTCAAAACCCAAGGCAGGCATACCTATGCTTGGGTGATCAAGACTTAGCAGGATATGGTCGCCATAAAATACACTCGGATCCATAATTGTATTGATAAAAAGGTATAGACACCGAGGATACAATGTGGATCTATACTCTGATGACTTGGATGGATCGTAGCCACGAAGAATACACAGTGGATCTACGAGATGACAAAACATAGCCACAACCAATACAAAGTAGATCTATGTAACGGTGCATGTGTTCTTTGTCCAATAGAAACTCCTTCGCAGCCTGGGCAAAGTATATATCAAAGTGATCACTCAACCCAGGGTCTTCTTACCAATCCCAATATGGTACGAATCTGACCATGTGAATAGATGTCTTGGCGTCAAACATGGTAGAAACCACTTGATTACCGGTCAATGGTGCGAACCATTAACAAGTGCAAGGGAGATCACCATTAATGTCAATGATTCCCAAGGTACCCTAGTACATTCCAAAGAATGTGAATAGATGAGCTGAGGTCAAACATTCGTGGAATCATTCGATCGGAGGTCAATGATGTAAACCCACTGTCGAATGTGAGGAGGCATTCCATTGAGGCATGCAGGTCCCAAAGTACTAACTAGTTTCTAAGTTTGATTCCCAGATAATGTGTTGAAGTCAACAGGAATAGACTCGTCGAGGGAGGGCCTTGATGTATCCCCCATCAACGACATGAAACAGACATGGAAATGTAATTGGCAAATCAAATGGACATGGACTAGCATAGGTTTTGAGGCAATATATTTGGGATGGTTGACTCTCGAGGCGGATACTTCCCTTGAACACTGAGGCACAACAGTAGAACATGACATGGACCAAAACTATGCAGTGGGTATCGTGACTTGTGTTGGGTGACCCAAAGGAGCGAAAGGAACTCAAAGGATTGGCTCAGTGCAGAGGTTCAGTGGATTATGATATGTGCAAATGACAAAGTGTCGTGTTCAAGGGCGACTCTAAGAAGTGTTGGATGATGTTCTCAAGAGACTGTTTGGCTTGATCCTTTCAATTTTTTCCCCCATCCAGATAGATGAGTACCTCTTTTTGGTTTAATGAGTTCGAGGAGGATAACACGTGCTCAATATAACTGACCTTCAATAAGTTCCTCTTCCTTTGTTTAATGAACTGGAAGAAGTAAGAGTTCAGTCCCATATGCATCTGTCGATGTGTGCTTTAACGAGTCCAAAGACAGAAAACTCGAAGGTTTTTCGGGATTATAGAGTTTGGAAAAACACTTAAAAGAGAAATCTCTCAGTTCCTTTTTCGTACAGTAGTCCAACGAGACCGAAAAAGGGTTAAAATATCGCTCGAAAGACGCCCTTTCCGACCTTTTAACGAGTGTGAAAGGAAGCAAGGTCACTCGACAATCTTTTCATATTTAGAGAGTCTGAAAAGGGTTTAAAGGAGACTCCAAGGGGGTTCCTTTTTCATGTGTTTGTATCTGTATGGTTCCGAAAAAGAGATAAAAATTTACCCGGTTACGTTCTCATATTATCGAGCTTGAGAACAAACTAAGACTATCATCATAAGTGCGACAAGGTGAATAATCCGTCAGGATTGCCAGGAAACCTGCAATGCCAAAACTACAAACCAGGGTTTAGTGAAGCCATTATATCATTAGAGAAACCCAAAAAATGACCATACCTTATAAAAAATGAAAATTTATAAATAACAATTGATTTGAAATTTTATTTACCATTTCATTTGCAAGGATTTTGGAGTAGTGGAGATTCTCGGTTTGAAGTGGATCTTGTTTTGTTCATTGTTGGAGCTACGGTCGACCATTTCACTCGCCGTTCGAACTAGGTAGGTGTCCATCTCGTGCTATTTCAATTGCATGGTTTGGTATCCATTTTCATAGCATTAATTATTTTAAAACACGAAGCCCTAAGTCACCCCAATTAGAACCAAATCAGCCTCTTTGAAAATCGATGGGAAAACGGGATTTGTTTTGCAAAAAAGTTCTAGGAATGGATGGTTTAGCCGCTTTACAGATTCCTCGCACATGGGCCGCTTTGCAAGCTTGTGGTTTGCTCAAATTCTTCAAGTTGCAAAAGATGAAGAAAGAGATTTTATTGCTTGAGCATATGATTGGCCTGTGGGATGTTGCAAAACAATGATTCTGAATCGGCACACAACTTTTAACCATTGAGTTAGAAGACGTGTACTTTTTGACCGACCTCTCAAAAAGAGGGGTCCCCATATTTTTCTCCGGGCAGCGGGCGCTACCTGAACAAGTGGGCGTGTATCTGACATGCCACTGCATTCCAGAAGCAAGGCTGGTAGGGGGTAGAATCCCTATCAAGGATATTCAAGATTTGCCCCTCCGGTCTATACTATTTTCTATCACAAGCGTGACAGGAAGCACTAGCACCCATCTGGCATCAAGATCACAGGTGTCTTATGGTTTTCAGTGTTTGGAACCAACACTGTTCAACTGGAGCGTAGCGTTCCTTTGAAATGTGAAGGAACAAATCTCACGATGCAGGACTGGACAGAAGCAGTTTGGTTACGGCTCATTTTTGGTCTCATTTTTTCTAGATCACATCCCTCAGATGCAGCCTCAGATAGCACTGGCGGTGCGACTAGTGGATGAACCTAGGATGGAGAGGTGGACTAGTCTATCTCCAAGACTAGTGTCGGAGTCAGAGTTCCATTTCACTGGCGATTTCTTTGCCTGGCTGAGATGGCAGTACCTCTGGATAGAGGAATTCCCTTATGCCGATGTAGATTTTCGCAGGAGCATGGACTTGATTTTGCCCACAGGGGAAGACTGGGATGAGTCAGGTAAGAGACTGAGCCATACCTTGTCTAGTTTTTGTTTTTAAGTTTTTGATGTATATGTATTTTTTTTGGTATGTAAAAGAGTTTTAACAGATGTATTGTTTTCAACATCCAGACAAGGGAACAGTGCGCTCAGTTGATGTACCGATACCAGGACGTCGTGGGGGCGTCCCGGTTGCAGTAGATCCGACAATACCAGTGGTGGGTCTCCGGGAGGTTGAGAGAAACCTCCAAGGCCTTACTATGGGCATCCCTCCTCTGCGGAGGGGGGAAGTGCCTTTACATCTGCAGCGACACACTGTAGGAGTACTGGAGAATATCAATTCTCCATTGAGGCGCGTAGTGGATGCAGTAGTGTGTTACTCACAACACAATGTAGTGCGGGGAGATTAGAGTCTCTCCAGTGATCATATTTTTTGTATGCCTTGTCAGGAAATGTTGTATGGGTGGAAAGACCCAATATTTTTCTCTTCTACATACTTTTTGATGTAATACAAACATTTCAGTCACGCCATATATATATATACAGTTTCAAGTTTTTATGATGCCAATGATTTGTACATGATGATGTATGTGATGTGTTTTAATTTACATGTACTGTACAATTTTGTTTTCCTTAACTCTTATATGTGGGCAAGATACCAATACATGATATAATTAGCTAACGAATCTGAAACACTATTAAATTCTCTTGGAACGTGTCTATATTCAATGTAATCGAACATTTGTTCAAGACGGTGAACTTGCAAGTGTAGACGTAGCAGGATAGGACTACGGATAGTGTAGATGCGGTTGATTTGATAAACCACGAGTTGGGAGTCTAAGTAAATAATGATACGAGAGATACCTAGGGAGGAGGCTTGGGTCAACATTCCAATGACAACGTGATATTCTTCCATATTGTTGGTTGTTGGTCCTAAATAGATGCCTCCTGAACTCACCACCTCATCAAACTGATAAATAAGCCATGTTGCCGAAGCAATGTTCCGGGTATGTCGGCTAGCACCATCCGCGAACCCAAAAGAGATAGGAAAGGAAGACGTCATCTGCGCATGAAAACACAAGCACAGTCATGAGTGGAAATAGTAAAGACTCGAGCACGCGAAAGAAATAGACACACCAAACTAAAATATAGTAATGTACAAAGTACAAATGTTGGGTGATATAGGCATAGTACTTCTTGAGGTAAAGCCCGTTTCGGGGCTCTCCCAAGGAAATTCCATCATGATCAACTAATTCGTAGGCACCTTTATGTAAGATATGATTCACGATGTAAGGACCGTGCAACATGGGTTCTAACTTTCCTGTCCCCAATTTATCATGAGCTTGGTCGTAAAAGAGGACTAAGTCTCCTTCTGTGAAAGTCCGAGGGTGGACGGATTTGTCATATTGACTTTTAATTTGTTTCCGATGTGCCTCATTGGCGAGAGAAGCATCGCGACGGGTTTCATCCATTTTGGATAGATACAAGAATCGTTCCTCTTCAGCGAAAGTATGGGGCAGGAGTTCTACTTTCAGTTTGAGTGATGGAATCTCACACTCGATTGGTAGGATGGCTTCAATGCCATAGACCAACTGGAAAGGAGTAAATCCAGTTGAAGTTTTCACAGAGGTGCGATAGGCCCAAAGAGCAGAGAACAATTGTAAATGCCACGATGTTTTATTTTCCCCTACCATGTGTTGGATCATGGTTTTTAGGACTTTGTTGATAGCCTCAACTTGTCCATTCACCTGAGGGTAGTAAGGGGATGAGTTTTCATGGAGAAAACCCAATTTGACATGTAACTCGCTCATCATCCAGTTTTTGAAGTGTGCACCATGGTCAGTGACAATGGCATGTGGTACACCAAAACGAGTTATGATGTGGTTGAAGAGGAATAGAGCTACAGTATGGCCATCATTCAGGAAGGTAGGCATAGCCTCATCCCATTTGGTGAAGTATTCGACGGCGACGATGATGTAACCGTGCCCCCGGGCTGAGGTAGGCTTACACTGCATGAAATCAATGCCCCATTTGGCAAAGGGGTCGATGGCGATAATGGGATGCAGCACCATAGGGTGGGTGTGTGCCTTCTTGTTAAAGATTTGGCAGGGTGGGAATTTTTTTACGGCCTTGATGCAATCTTTGAAAATCGAGGGCCAAAAGTAGCCGGCACGTAGGATTTTTTGGGCTGTGGCCATCTCGGAAAGGTGACCGCCATAGGCACAAAGGTGACAATCGTTCAAAACGCGTTCAGCCTCCTCGTGAATCAGACATCACCGAAGGATGGTGTCAATACCATAGTGATACAAAGTGTCGCTGAGACTGATATAACGGCGAGAGTGGTGACGAATGCATCAACGCTCTTCACGAGAGATATTGGGCTGAAAACGTTGGGTTTGGAGGTACAGGAGAATGTCTACGTACCAAGGATCAGAGGTGTTGATGAGGAAGAGAGATTCATCAGGGAGAGAATCTCTAGGTTCAATGTTTTCATCGGCACGAGGGAGAGCACAGATGATCTCGACAAACACCAGGGATTTTTTGGCTTTAGCCTTCGTAAACTTGAGATCGAATTATTGAAGAATAACAATCCATTTTGAATATTTTCCCCCAAGTACTTGACGTGTCAAGACGTGATACATTGGGTTAGAGTCTGCGATTACCGTGGTGGTGCATAATAAGATGTAGTAGCGGAAGCTTTGGACAGCGATGACGGCTGCCAAAGCCAGTTTCTCAACATGAGAATATCTGAGTTCGGGTCCAGATAAACTCTTGCTCAGATATTAAATCACATGTTATTCGTCGTTGGGGTCTTCTTGAACTAACACCATAGCAATGGTGGAAGTAGAAGCAGCCAAGTAAAGGATATAATCCTTTGTATATTCAGGGGGATGTAACAAAGGTGCATGGGTCAAAGCGTGCTTGAGAGCATCGAATGACCATTGAGCAACGTCATCCTAGATGAAAGGGACGTGCTTTTGTAGTAATCGCATAAATCCTTTAGTGATCTCGGCATAGTTGCAGATGAAACGGCGAAGAAAGTTTGCTTTGCCTTGCAAACTCTGGAGTTGGGTTAAATTGGTGGGTGGGGGTAAGGCTAAGATGGCCTTGATTTTTAAAGGATCCACCCTGATCTTGTCTTTGGAGACAATGAAACCGAGGAGTCGACCGGATTCAACTGCAAAAAGGCATTTGTGTGGGTTCAGACAAATACAGTAGAACCTACAGCGCAAAAAAATCACGCGTAAATGATCGATGTGATCGGATTGATTTAGCGAATCTGCTGGTAAATCATCGAGATACGGTTCTTCTATATGCTTGATGTCATGAAAAGCATACGACATGGATTGCTGGAAAGTAGCCCCAGCATTTTTAAGGCCAAAAGGTAGCTTTCGGTAGGTGAAAGTACCCCAAGGGCAGATGAAGGTTGTCTTGTGTTGATTCGCATGCAAGATTTCAATCTGGTTATATCCAGAAAAACCATCCATGAAAGAGAAGATTACGCTCCCCACGCAATTATCGATGACTTGGTCGATGAAGGGCGTAGGGTAGTTGTCCTTGGGACAAGCTTTGTTGAGATCTCGATAGTCAACGCAAACACGGATGGTCCCTTGTTTCTTAGAAACCGGAACAAGGTTGGAGACCCATTCGGTTAAAGGGACGGGATAGATGAAGCCAGATTTTAGAAGTTTTTCAACTTCTGCCTTTATAGCTGCAATTTTCTTGGGATGAACCGGATGAAGTTTTTTCCCAACCGGTTTCGCGTCAGGGTAGGTTTTGATTTCGTGTACAATGATTGAAGGGTCGATCCCTAACATTTCCTTGTAACTCCATGCGAAGACATCACGGAATTCCTTGAACAAAGTGGTGTAAAAAACCACTTCGTCGGGTGTGCAATTAGCACCAAGGTTGATGTTTTCCACGACACCTTCTTTGATTGAAATGTCAATCGTGATCGTAGTGGAGATGTTACCCATGTTCCCTCAGAGAGAGTATCTTATGTGAGGATAGGAGATTGCGGAGCTTCGGTAACATCGGGAGGGAAGACAGATCGTATGTCTTGGTGGATTTCTTCCAATGGCAGAAGAAAAGAGGATTGATGGTGGTTGTCGTCCCACAGTAAGTCGTCGATGCTGAGCATTTCCATAATCGATTCATCCGAAGGGAAAATATGGGAAATGTAATCGACGACAGATGATAGGGAATCAAACCACGAGGGCACCGAGTAAGTATCGGGTGCCAATGAATGTGAAGTGTTCGAAGAGGGAGAGGCATATTGAATAGCTACATATGTGGCCTCAGCTGGGTTAAGTGACATGGTGTCACCGAGCGCATCGAATTCCAAAGGACTAGGCACAATCCAAGGGTCAGATGATTCCAAGGATTGATAAGGAAAAGTCGAGATCATATTGACAACGACAATATGATGTGTAGTAGGTGGAAGTGGTGTAGGGAAAGTACCCATGAGGCTAGAATCTTTCAATAAGCCAACACCAATGCTTTCATATGTAACCGGGTGGTCTCCCAAAAAAGGAATGTTGTTGGTAGCAAGGATGCGAGCGTCGGGTGTATAGAAATCAAGCTGATCGACGATAACAATTTTGCCTTGATGGGGGAATTTTACACATCGAAACACCAACGAGGCAATGACAGTCATGGCATAGAACCAAATTCTTCCAAGTAGTAGGTTTTAATCGAGGGGAGCATCAACCACCTCGACGTCAACGGTAATAGTTTTGCCACCCAACTAAACGGCTAAGGATTGTAATAATCCGTGAGGATGAAAACCTCGTCCATCAAAGGCGCGTAACATGGTAGCGGATTTGTTAAGGGCTGGTTATTTCAAACCTTTCCAATAGGCTAGAGACATGACACAGGTGGAGGTTCCCTCATCCAGGATAGTCCGGTGGATTTGTTGATTATGAACAACAACATCGATTTGGAAAGCTATCTGGTGGGAGAGTCGTGGATGATGATCATCCAGATTAAATCTGAGGTTATTTGATGAATCAGGATCAAAAGCGTCGATGGCGGCTAAGAGTGTTCTACGTTGGCTGGGACAGTGTTGTAGAACTTCCAAGGCGGACATGGCACACGGGGCTTGGGCCAAATCTTCTACAATGTTGTAATTTTGGGCTTCCCATGAATTAGGATTGAAGGTAGATTTATGGATGGTGCTCTTAGGAGGGCATAAGATACAGTCAAAAGAAGGTTTCTCAATCTGGAGTGGCCCAGATGGAGGGCTAATAGACGGAGGATTGGGGAGGACGGTAACGGTTCTGACGGAGAACCGTTAGTAATCTTCGGCTTATCAGGTTTAACTGGCATGTCATATGTTGCAGAGTGAGTGGTTAGATTAACTCCGTTAAACATGTAAATGTGGGAACTTTTTGAGGCCTCATCATGGGGTTGGTTGGAACTGCCCCCCGACATGGGGGTTTGTGCAACCAATGATTGTTGATGCGAAAAAGGCTGAGTGAGCATAGCGGGTTGCGAATTTCCTTTGAAAAGTTTGGCCACTTCATCGCGATGTGGGAAGTCTCGAGTGTAGTGATCGTCACCACAAATGAGACATGGGAATTTTGGTTTTCGTTGCGGTTGTTTTCTGGCAGCGGGGGTTTGTGGTTGGGTTTTGGGTTGTTCGTTGTTATTGTTCTTCTTTGGTTTGTTTCTCGCTTTCTTCTTGCCCCCAAGTTGTTGTGAAGGGGTTGATTGGACCGCATTCACATCAGAGACCTGAGTTTGAGGGGGGGTAGAAGAGGGTGTAGTCGAACTGGCAGCAGCCGTCGAGGTGGGCCGCTGGATCGTTCCAGTAGACTGGGTAGCAGATTGGGTTTTGACGGAGCCAATAACTCCATCCGCATGCGAAGTAGTTGATGGTATGGATGGATCGTTAGTGGCACAGGTAGTGTTCGGTATCAACTCATATAGAGTATTGTATTGTCAATAGACTAAGTCTAAGTACTGAGCTCGGGCAATGGCTTCTTCCTCGGTGACGACACCACCCATGGAAACGTCACAAGCGATCTGGGGTAACAATGATTTTGTGAACCATTCTGCTAATAATTGGTCAGGAATGACGACTTTAATTATCCTTCGTCGTCGTCTCCATTCATGAATGTGGTTGGAGATATGTACAGAAGTTGTCTGACGAAGGGAGGTTAATAGTTCAATACCCATCTTGTATCGAATGGGTAGTTGGAAGTGCGTGAGGAAGGACATCGCAAGTGAGTTGAAATCGTGAAAAGATGCACGTGGTAATTCAATCTACCATTTCGCCATGGAACCCGTAAGTGTTCTTTGAAAAAGACGCAAACGAATCGAATTGTCCATGAGGGAGTTGGATGAACACCACAAATGGAAAGTCATCACGTGGTTGTTCGGGTCTTCTCTGGGCTTTCCGTCGAATTTTGGGATATCAGAAGGAAGTTTAGCTGGAATAGCTGGCCAAACCGGAGAATGATAAATAGGATCATTCGTTAACCGATACAAGTCTGGAAGATCCAGGGTAGCTAGAAAAGGTAGTTGTCGGTTAACCTGTGGGTAATGTTGGTGTGGCAGAGGGACACCAGTGGGGCCCAATACCGGGTTATGTGGATAATTATAACTAGTGGGCCATCTCATATGAGGTTGGTTTTGACCAAGATACACAGGATTTGAGATGTTTTGAGAAGCATGTGTGAGCAGAGGATAACCAGATGGGTTTTGTGGGTTGTAGGGTGGGTTTGGAATTTGTCCATAAGGGGGTTGTTGTGGAGTCTGAACATTTTGTCCTGCCGAGAAGTGTGGGTTTCCTTGAAAAGGGACGCTCCACGGATTGGGTGTGGTAGACACATTTTTTCCTTGTGGTTGATGGTAGACTCTGGATTGAGCCTGCCCCCCAGCATGAGGGTGCCCCTCGAATGGAATTTTTCCTCCAGTGAGAGGATGCCCCCCAGCATTGGGGTTCCCTCTGAATGGAATTTGTCCTCCAGTGGGAGGATGCCCCCCAGTTTGAGGTAGAGTTCCCAAGATTTGAGATCCAGACGTCAATGACTGGTTGGTGCCGCCGATCGGGTTAGGACCACCAAGACCGGTCCCTCCGGGTTGTTGGATAGGTATGGAACTTCCTGGTATAACTTGGGTAGTGGTTTGGGAAGTGGTGGCATTGGAATCATTCAGTGTCCTGAATCCAAAAGGAAGTGTAGGTCTTGGTGTTATAGGTGTGCCAATCGAAGCTTGATTAACTACTGCGTTACCAGTGGGGATAGTCGGAATGTGTGGGGCCATTGTCGAATGGGTCGTCTGGAGATGAATAGTAGACCTTGGGCCAACAGACGGTGTGTTCAGACCAATGGGTGGTGTGTCTGTAAAAGCGGTGGTACCGGTGAAATGATTTGGAGGTACAGTGTAGGAAAAAGGTATGTCGGCACCTTCTCCAGTTCCATAAAGATCTCGCACCAAGTGTGGTGGACTTCGAACAACGTCTGCGGTCCAACAAGGGTCATTGGCTAAAGGGTTTTGAGAAGACCCAGCTAGAATGTCAGAAGGATTTATGACAACAAATTCTCCAATGGAATTTAGGTGGAGGATCTATCATTCGTATCCCTCTGGAATGCGGTAAGCTTCTGGAGATTCTGAAACAATTCGAAAATTCTCCAAAGGAATGGGAACTTCTTCCTGGGAAGTTGTAGTATTTTGAACCTCACTCTGTTGAGGAGATTCCTCTGTAGAATGAGGGGGTAAAGGGGTATTTCCTTCCATATTTTCTGGAGGAAATCCCTGTAGCCTCCGCGAGTGGCGTGGAGGGTCGATGTTGGCGAAGAAGAGTCGACGAAAGAGATCTATGGCCAACTAGAGAAAAGAAACAGCACACACTAAAAAATCTAAGAATCACAACCAAGCAAACAAGACCTTCTTTCGATGACCATACTAGTTGGTGATGAAATCCAACGTCGCGTGATCAAGTCCAGAAGGGGCGAGGATAGGGTGGAACAGTTACAATGGAGACCTACTTAACATACTTACGCCTTGGTGCAAGCTTCCACGCAGTAATTGTGGATTTACCCTCCAAGGAGCCCGAGTGAGTTTCACCAATGTCTACTCCAGGTACAGTGAGACTTCCCATCACCATCACCTTGTGTAAGACCCTAAAGATTATGGCCACTAAGGTTACCAATTCGCAGTCAGCCCCTGGGCGGGAACAGTCGACAGTCCGATCCAAACGTACGGGCAGGGTATCAAGCCCGAAACCAACTAAAAGGATTCCACGCAGTAATTGTGGATTTACCTCAAAGTGATCCCCATAATATGATCTGACCACCACAATCAGTTAAACCACAGAGGGTTAGTCCCTGTAGCTTACCCGAATGCGACCTCGTGCGTAACCCCTGTGTGAGAGGGGGATCCCAGGCAGACTTATATGATAACTGGATTTGACTCTCCCTAACTCAGGATGCTAGTGTTTGTTTTGGAAACTTTGGAGAGTTATGCTCACAGCCTAATCCAAAGTACTAAGCCTAATCTACTGTTGGTGGAGGATCCTAGAAAAGAAAAAGTTCTAAATAACTTTTAATTAGCGTTGATTTTTATGGATGTTCTTTACGCAAAAGGGGTGCATGGAAGTGAAACAAATGGAATTATGAATCAGACCCAAGAATGCATAGAATATGATAAGCATTCATTTCCTTTCGATCAACGTCTATCTAAGGGGGAGAGAGAGTTCTTTTCACTTAACATGCACGAATACGGAGTGTCCTCAAACAATTCTTTTTCTCAATCAAATCCTGATGCAATGCTAAAACTTTTGAGATGCCTTCTAATATGCACAATCAATCATGCAGATGCTTTTTATTGTTTGCATATGAATAATGATCAATTCAACACAATGCTCGTCTTGCTAATTATCTTCTTGTATGAATGGAAAACAAACTGGCACAAGCAAAAGTCATACAAACAATACACCCTTTCGTTGCAAACAAAACGAAAAGCGAAAGAAAAGAAACAATCAAAGAGAAAACAAACTTCACACCCAAAAGAAAAAATTGAAGAACAATGATCTTGACTAAAATTAAGATGAAGGGGTCTGTAGGCCTTTGATGGCCTTCACTAGGGTTTTTACTCAGTTGAACAGAGAGAAAGACAATGCATGGGTCTTGGATTCCAACTGACGGAAAAACTCAACAACAATGGCGAAGAAGGCTACAAAATCCAAATAGTAAGATGTTCGTTCTTCAAAAAGACAGATGTCAAGGCTGAAAGGGAAGAAACATTGACTCACAAGGTTACTCAGCAGAAGAGACACAGAGGCAAAAACCCAGAAAAAGCAATTCTGGAAGGTTTTTTGGGCCAAAGAGGGTTGGTGCTCTATTTCCAAAGGCAAGGAGCGTTATAGCACTCTGTGCAAAGCTATGGGGGAGCGCTAGCACTCTGTTAACATAAGGACAGGGGCGTCAGGGTCTAAAACTCCTAGAAATGTCAAAAAATCAAAAAATTGCAATCCAATTTCGACAATTATGCTGAGTATGATGGGGTAGGGAGCCAATCAACTCATGAAACCAATAAAAAGAGGATTGAACCAGGTCTGAAACAATCAAAGGGTAAAACTAGTTCAATGAGGAGAAATCAAAACAAGGATTTTCGATTCGAGGCTATCTCCCCAGTGGAGTCGCCAGTTTCTGTTGTAGGAAAATCTCCCTGCGGACAGGTAGATTGCCTCTAAGAGCTTGACCCTAACTCTAGATAGAAAATTCTTAACGTGGAAACTGAATTCCTTTCAAATCTATCTAAACTAACACATGAGAAGGAAGGATAACAGAAGTACCTCTTTATCGACGTTTGTCCCTGCACGCTCCGAGTTGCGCTCCAATCCTTTGCTCCTCACTGAGTTCTGCAGACAAACAAGATACGACCGCTTCCTACTCTATTGATGTTAGCTTGAAAATAGATCTATTAATTAATGATAAGTTCATGTGACATTAGACACAAACTAGAAAGAAACAGGCCAAGCGTGTCATATTGATGAGATTAATGACAACAGTACTTACAATCGTAGATGCGAATGTGACAGCTTCGTCAAGTCCTCTTCATCTAACCCTTGTCTGAAAGCTCCACAACTTAGATAACAGCAGCTTCACTAATCACTCTCCTTTGGATGACTGTGTGTTTCCTCCAAGATCATAGGTTTCATACTAGCAATTCTTCCCCTTTTCCACCATCATAGAGCCTGCTTATATAGGTTAAGAGGAGCTTAACCTCTTGAGTTATCTTTAGAACAAGTTAGGAACTTCCTCCTTAGATCAGGGATCTCTTGATGAAACCAAGAATTCGAATACAACTACCTTCTAATCTCGAAAGATCCTCCCCTTATTCTCCTCAACGGGCCAACTACTGCCTTAGATTAGGCAGTGCTCCCTTAGAAGGGGCATCAGAGCATTGTAGCGCTCTCTGGTAAGCCTTAGGGTAGCGCCAGCGCTCCCAAGATGAGCAGTTCTCCTTCAGAGGGGGAAGAGGAGCGTTATAACGCTCCCTGAAGCCTTGTAGGGGAGCACCAACGCTCCTAAGGCTGCTATAGGGGAGCGCTCCCCCTCAAAACCTTTGTTTCAGGGCTCTCTTCAAGTGTTAAGAGTTATTTGACTTCAGTAAACTAGTTCTCCTTCTTCAAATCAAGCACATGAAGTGTTCTAAGTGTCTCCTTAGTTTCGTCGGCATGGCAGTATGCTCGGACATCGTTTGCGACACTTGTGACCAACTTGTGACACTTGCAAAAGTTGTAAGGAAGATGCGACACTTACGACAATTGAGAGGAACATGTGACACTTATCCAACTGGGTAATTTTGACGTGTAACAGACATAATATGGAGAGAAGGTTTTTTAAATGGTCCACATATCTACTGTCTCCTTCAAAAAAGATCAGGATATCATCAAAAAAAAGAAGATGGGAGAGAGAAAATATGGGGCTTATAGAGATACCTTTGAATTCACCAATAGAGACAACAGTGTGAATTATCCTGCTTTACCCTTCTACTACCAAAAGAAAAAGGAGAGGAGAAAGGGGACATCCTTGCTTGAGGCCCCTTTCTTCTTTCAAAAATTTGGTGGATGAACCATTTATTAACAGAGTAAAGGATGTTGTGTTGACGCAGTGGAAGACCCGAGACACAAAAGAGTGTCCAAAGCCAATATGAAGGAGGATTAATCTAATATACAACCAATTGATGCGATCAAAATATTTTGAGAGGTCCACATTGAGAGTGATAGCTTTGAGTTTCCTAGTGTTAATAGAGTGGCGTCCTTCATGATCAATGTCAATGGCTTCATGGATTTTTTGACCTTTAAGGAACCCAAATTGCTCCAATGTTATGTTTTACAAAAAAGAGTCCTCCGATATTAATGTGATCATCTTTGAAAAGATTTTGTAGATATTGTTCCACAATGAAATAGGCCTGAATTGACTGAAGGAAAATGGGTTGTCTTCTTTTGGAATTAATGCTATGGAGGTAGCATTAAAAGAAACAAGTATATGTCTAATTGTTATGGAGTAATCCACCTTTCGTAATAGGTCATTTCCAATTAAATAAAAAAGGCTTAGAAAAAACTCTATGGAGATGCCTTCTAGACCTAGGTTTCGTCTTTTTGGAAACTTTGCAAAACTCCCAACAACTCTTATTTTGTGATTTAAGCCATGAGGTTTTCATTCTCTTCATGTGCTATACATACAGGGAAGAGGTTTTCAATCTGCAAGATAACATCAAGATTAGCTTGACGATTATCTTGGAACAACTGGCTGAAATGATCCATGCCTATTTTTATATTTCTTCAAAGGAGGTGGCCTTTGTCCCATTTGGTCTGTCGATACTCCAAATGGTATTTATGGATTTCCTCCTATTGGAAAATCTATGAAAGAAATTTGTATTTTCATCTCCAACCTATAACCATGGTGCTCTACTTTTTATTCTCCATTCCTTTTCCTTATTGAGAAGAATTTTCCTTCTTTCCTTCTCCAAGTTTTTCAACTCCTCTTTTAGGGGATCAGTGACCATCTCTTGATCTTCTTATTCTAACCACTGTTGCAGTTTTGATTCTCTGAAAAGAATTAGATCCTAATATTCTCTCTTCCTTATTTCTTTATTCTAAGAAATTGCTTATCCTTTATCTCTTTTTATATTTTCTATCAATTGGAGAGAAGGGGATTCTTGAAGGTCAGAGTTCAGAGGAACCCATGTAGTTTTGATGGCTTCTATGAAAGAAGGTTCCTCCAACTAGCTTGAGTTTAGTTTAAAAGAGTTAAGGGGATTTAGGGGATTGGGAATAAGGTCTAGGATAATAGGACTATGATCCAAGTCCCCACCTGAAGCGACCCTTTTCCAAATTCAGAAACTTCTTCTAAGAAGGAATCTTCTAGAAGGAAACGATCAAGGCATTTGGATACATGAGCGTCTTCTATGCGCACATTCCTATAGGTTGGGGAGTATCAAGGTGGTTTTGTATCAATGAGCCATTTTTCTTCCAGATTATCAATAAAAAATTCCACTAGGGGATCCAAGGATTTTATTGTCCCTCATATTTCGCAAGCGCAAAGTGAAGTTTAAATATCCTTCGAAGATCACCTTATCGGATTTGAAGAAAGAGATATTTAAGATCAGCTTCCAGAACACCTTCCTGTCAGAATAGGGACCATAGATATTTAAACATAGGAAGTTTTGATTAATCTCATTTGAGAAGAAGGTGATGCCAAGACCATCTTGGATGGCCCAAGAATTTTGGACAAATAATTCATAAGTCTTCCACCTTATGAGAATGCCACCAAAATGACATGTAGCATCCAACCCCAAAAAATCTGAGACGGGAAGAATAGAGGAAAGAATTTTTGTATCTTTTCTACGATCTATCATAATTTCCTGGAGCATCAGAGTAGATGGATTTTATATTTCAACAAGCCTCTTGATGGCCAATTTTTGTGAGGGATTGGCCAATCCCATACAATTTAAAGATAAGATGATCATGAGAGGGAGAAGTTGGACACTGATACTCTAAGGGCCCAAAGAGTGATTTTTGACATCTAGAATGAACTTCCAAAGTAGCTAGCTATTGTGCAATTAAGAGATAGGAGTTTCAAACTCTATGAAAGATTTTTTCCCTTTGTCTTCAAAGGAACCTAATCCTACTTCAAAGCACATGTCTGCAGGGATAGGGCTCTGAGACTGAGATCACAAATTATATTTGGTGGGAAAGGGAGGTCGAATAAAGGGAGGGAGAGAAGGGAGAGCTTATGGTTTTTGTGGATGAAGAGGAAGGGAAGGATTGGATTCTTTAGGATTTATATCAATTTTCTTTGCCAGGGGAATGAGGGGGGTGGGTTGTGGTCCAAAGAGACTAGAAAGGAAGTCAATACTAGGCCGAGGGTTCAATTTAGAGAGAGATTACCCCAATGAACCAAAACCAAATTCCACATCAATTAATGGATTAAGATTAGGGGGGGTGTAGAAGACTTACCCATATCTTACGCAAGAACATGGGGGGGAGACAGATGGGGGAATGATCATTTTCATTGTGGCTTGTATCTCTTTTGGGAAATATTCTACTGCAACAACCAGAGACAAAAGTCTGGACTAAGGACTCAGGGAGTCACGCTGCGAGTTCCTTTTATCCTTCCTTACCCAGATTTCGCTTCGTACTTGTCTGGTACAATCCTTTGCTATATGGCTATAAAGATGGCACTTTCCACACTTGAACATGATACCTTCATAGTTTATATCTCGATGATAAACTTCATCTCTCCTTATAATGTTTATGGAATCCTCTAGCCCTCCAGCTAGTTTTAGGCCTACCAAAATACATACCAAAGCCATGTAATCATTGTCCTTAAATGAGAGATCTACCTCATAAAAAAAACCTAGGGAGTTTCCAATTTCGCGAAAGACGTCTTCAAACCAAAGATGAAGAGGTAAGCCTAGTAAACGAACCCATACTGGGGTTACCTCAAGGCACTTTATATTAACATCGAATTCAATACTCCATTTAAGAAAAAAAAGATCCTGTGCACCCCAAGACCATCAAGAGTTCAGAATAAGGTCTATGTATGCAACATTGTTGAATATCCATCCCATCTAGCCTTTTGCTAGCACAAAACAAGATGGAGAGTAACCCACCTTTGGCCCAAAATTTTGTGCTTCCCATACCTTTAAAGAGTTTGGCAACATATGTCTGCTAGCAAAGCATCCCACCAGGGCCATAGACTGCATTTCCATTATCTCGTGGAGCTTAACATTTTCCCCCAATACTAGATTAGAGGACACAACCTTCATTTTGACACAACGTCTTTGCATTCTCCCATCTTCCAAGGTTCCATGGGTTTGTTCGACAACAAAGGGTTTGGGCAAACATTCACTCATTAACTCTTCCCGAAAATAAATTTGCAATAAACCCTTTTGTAGGAAAAGAACCCGAAGACAACATGAAGGTGGCCTCTAGAGGGTTCTCAAGAACTAGAGGATGATAGCCCTCATTTTTAATAGAAACACCTTGCCCATCCCATGACTTGCCATGAATGCCATATGTGAGTGAGGAGAAATGAAAAGGGTTTGAGGGTGTAGGGGAAGAAGTACCTTCTTTAGTCTAAGAGCCAGGGGCATAAGGGACATTAATGTATGTAGTCTTGTCCTATGAAGGTATACAATCCCCATTTCTGATAATGATTGAAGAACAATCCTCGCTCTTGGTCGGACAAGAAAGTGGAGAAACATCCTGTTGTTGATCCCCGATAGCTGGTGAATACCATATCGACTTTCTCTCAAAGGGGTCATCTAAGAAGTCAATGAGTTCCTTGTCCATGTGGAGCTAGCTTAGAACCTAAACTGTGAACTACAAACCCTAGCCGCAAACCTGAAGCATAGTTGCAAAGCTCCCACTTTATCTCCTTTCCTGTATATATATATATATATATATATATATATATATATATATAATTATAATTTTTTTAAACGTGTAATTATCAAACTCTAATCTTAAAACAAGAAATAAATATCGATTTCCTTTCCAATATTTTGAAAAAGAAAAAGAAAGTAAGTGACATCAAAGAGAGGCCAATCAATATACTACGAAGATTCATTATAATCAATGTTATCTTTGATGGATTTTGTAAACAAAACATTAGTATTGGTTTTTAAATATGCTATTTGTGTTGGGATTATACATTATAGTCTTCATCGCGAGAGGGAATATGCTTCTCCCCATATATATATTGGCCAGTCGAGGGGTTAAATAATTTAATGTGGGTTAGATGGACACGTGGTTGAAACTTATTGAATACCTCATTATACTCGTGTGGGGAAATTTCCAATTGGGGCGCTGACGTGGATAAGGTCGGCTACTAGCTGTTCACTGGTCGGTCGACGTCTCGCCCTTTCATTGGTCGTGGATGTTGTCATATTTTTTACGTATCTCATTTTGTCTTAGCTTGATATAGAAAGAAAGAAAGAAAGTATTTTTAACATCCACGAGGCTAAAAATAGCCTATGGGACAGATTGTTTTTCCATCTGGCTTTTGTATTCGGCCCTTTTCCTGTGAATTTTTACAATAATCGCTCCCAGCTTCTCAAAAAACTCTTTGCTGAATAGATTATCCCAAGAATTAGCTGCCAGAATACCTGCATAATTTTCCCTGCTGTCTTTGAGGGCCTCACGATTAAAAATATGTATTGATCACGATTAAAAATATTCATTGACTTGTCATTTTGAAAGTGATGAGCAAAAACCTTTTAAAAAATATTTATTAAATAAAATGGATTTGAATAGAAATTGTGATACCTTGAGGATAGGAGAAAGTAAAGATATCATATGGAGGTGATCAACCCTAATCTAGAAGATTAAAAGCATATTTTGTTTTAAGTAAAGTAAAGAAGAAAACCAATATTGCTAAAATAAAAACAAAGTCTCACAAGTTCCATAGTGACAAAGGGCGTCAAACAATTCCTAAAACACCATGGGTCAAAATAATTTGTCATCTTTGTGACACTAAAAGGGTTGAATATGAAAAACACTTTCTCTTAAAATGTCATGTGTAGATGGGTGAATCCATGAAGACGGATAACACTTTTTAGTGAAATGTGGCAATGGAAATTTGATGTTTTACATATTTTTTTAATTGAGACCCTCCAAACTCATATACCCCTTGTGAATTTTTGAAAGCCAACCAAATATATTTTATATATCGTTGTGTTCCCATCAACTTTCTTCCAATTGTTTACATAAATTGAAAAACCAAAAATGCCATTTCGAAGAGGAAACATCCACAAGGATCCCACATATTTTTTTTATATTTTTTTGGTTGTGTATTTTTCATGCTACTAATTTTTTTGTCAATGCCTTTAAAACCGTGGGGAAAAAATCAATATAAGTTTTAAAATGAAATAAATTTAAAATATAATATGAAATTGAAAGTGTGAAAATTATACTCCATTGGATAGATGATTCACTAACAAATCCATAGGCATCAAATCTTCCATCTAAGAAGAAAGAAATGAAGGAGCCTAGAAGTTGTAGTTGCAGAAAAATTGTATCCCAAGGGGGCTATATTTCTAGATTTAAAACCCTAGATCGCATAATATATCTTGATCAAGAGATTTTAAAAAGCTTAACCAAGGGATTAAGGAGGACTTCCAAATAGCTTGATTGAGGGTTAATTAAACTCTTGATCAAGAACTTTGTGGGCTTAGAAAATTGCTCAATTGAGCTATTGCTGCAAAAAGAAAAAAAGCCACAAAACCCCTGACAAATTGCTAAAAAGTATAAAATCAATAGTTTTCACGTGAAAGAAAGGAATAAGCATATGCACATGAACAAACTCACACATGGTTCTTTTTTCATTGTGAAAAATACACTTGAATGAATAAGATTGTTTCTTTCTAATATTAATCAAAATTAATCAACAATCAAAATGGGGAATATGAAAAAGCATAGTATGAAATATGATCACCAATGTGTTGTCAAAAATAAAGTATGAGAGGAGGCTAGACAGAGGATGAGACAAAGATGAGTAGAATTGAGAGAACAAGTGGAAGAAAATGTAGGTCAACCCATTGCTCAACCTTCAATGCATCTAACTAGAGAGTCTTTAGGGCATCTGGTTGAGAGAAATATCAATAATTCTTTAGTTATCTATTTAACCCTTAATGTACATCTATTTTATAATTCTTCGGGTGGATTCCTTTACACCTTTACTCAAAACCATTGAACAATCCAATAAATTAAAGTCAAACCTTAATTCAAGCAATCCAACTAACTAACTTAATTCCTCTTTGTTGAGGTCACAAAACAAATTATAGTCTAGAATTAGATTGTCATGGGCTAGGCATCCAAATAATGCCCCTCAATCATTTGTCATTCAAAACATAGTTGTTTTCCTAGGGAGTTTCAAATCCTTCTATACCAAGTGTGCAAAAACTATGCTAAGAATGATGTCGTGCCCCATGATGCTAAAGTAAAGGTTCGATGTTTCTTTGAGGTTTCTTGAGCCACCCATCTCTTTTTTACATGTGACTCGTGATTGTTTGAGGTTGACTCTCTTATCTACTCTTGAGGAATGTATCTTAATAGACAAAAACCTAGATTTATCACCATAGTGAATTTCGTGAGTTACAATTGTGTCTGAGAAAGATAGTTGTTGGACATTGGGATATGCCCTCAGTACCCTACACTATAACTAACTATATCATACCTTCACTACTCAACTTTGGGGGAATTCATCGCCTTCCATTGGGAATTTTGGAAGGCTCAATGATATTTTTATAGGAAATCGTTAAGAGTGTTATAAGCCTTGTACAACCATGAACTCAAACACCATCTTGTCCACCTTTGATAAAAGTCAACCAACAAAATCTTACACCAAGACAAGTCTTGGCATCTACAAAGATTCCTCTTTACCCCTATAGCTCCTCCCCATGTTCCCTATTGGCGATTATGAAGCTTATTTAGCAACCATTGTCCCAACACCACCCGAAACTAGCAAGAAGGTCGGGGACATGAACAAGGTCATTAGGGGCACTAATCTTCTTGGGCTTATCATAGCCCCTCAGACCACCACTTGCATATAGGTCCTTCCTCCTTGCATGAAATCATAAGGTCTCACTCTAGATATAAAATGGTGTCACTCCCCTCAAATTGATGTTTTTTTCAAAATATGGTCTTGGAGAGGAAACATTGTAGGTTTTGTTATCATTATCATGTTATACTATATCAGAAAAATTTTATGTGATGACACTTATCTAGAGGCATGTATGATGAGCATTTTAAGCACATTATGGAGATGACACAAGTTGAACTATTTGAAGAATTTCAAGAAAGAAACTATGGTGTCAAAATTGTCATTATCATGTTTGATCAAGTGAAGCCATGATGTATTAGGCTCATCACAATCCATGATGCTTCTTGTTATCGGTACCACATTGAATTCTATCTCTATTATGACACATTTGTAGATTTCTACAAAAGACATTAGCAAGGTGATCCTCCTCCTCCCTTAGTTCATGATTTTATTTCAATGATATTATGTAGAAGGAATCCCAAAGACGTGATTTTTAGTAAAAGATGTGTAGGTGGAAGAAGATGCCCTAAATGAAGTAATTTGACATTGTTCCATAGGAATATTCCTATGGATCTTGTACACCTAGTATTGTTAGATATCATGGTCACATAGGGGCACATGAGTGTGTTACTATGAACTCATCCTCTTCTTTGGATGTTTCCTATAAGAAGATTTACTAACTGAGGATGATATCCTTGTTTCATAATTCATGGGAAAGTTTCAAAGCCAAATTTATAAATATATTAAACACTTTCATAGGTCCAAGTGGCAAGCTTCCTAATTCAAACATTATCATGAGTTATTCAAGCTAGGAACAATCTTATCAATGGTATAATTTGTCGAGAATTAGACATTTACTCCCCAAAAAGAGATACAGAGTGAGCACTATCATTTTGACAAGGTGTCTATATTCATTCATGTCTTGTATAAACATGCACAAGTGAGCATTGACGGTAGGGATAATACTCCAAAATCATGAGATGTGATTAAGGGGTGTGTCAGAGTTGTAGTAGGTTAACCAACAGTGGAAAGTTCAGCGTATCAAGGTGACTTCAAAAAAAAATCTTCAGTTGCAAGTGAGGTACAAGGTAGAGAATGAGTTAAATCTTGTCCCAATTTGGTTGCAGAACATGTGGCTTGAGTTTCAAGAGGCTAATTTGGATATCCCTAATTTTGTACTAAACTACCAACTTGCAAAGCATTTAGACATTGTTTCTACATCCTCGCACCAATTGAGGCATAGAATAGTTATGCTACTATATAAATTGGATAGTGAGTGATCTCAAGATAATCAATATTCATGGGAGCTAATGGATACAGTCAATCCCTTGACGGAAGAAGCATTGATGTACATGAGCAATGGTGGAAAGTGATAAGCAAGAGTCAACTTATGTGTTTGACATATGATTTGATGGGATTGGTCTAATGTTGGGAGAAGTCTATTAAGGAGTTAAGGAAGAAGATATAGTGGCTAAATAGTGAGGTCCATGCACTTAGTAATCCCTTGGAGAAGAGATATGAATTTTAAGAGATCTAGATTGCGGATGATAAGCTATCTCAATTACATGATGCAACTTTGCTAGATAGAAATGCACTTAAGGAGTTTCAACTAGCTTCTCAAGAAATTTATTTAGAGCTACAATAGTGGGGAGATTTTGCAAATTGAAAGTGAGAAGTAGTAGCACATATGAAACTAGTAGAGCCCAATAAGGAGAAATATTTATCTTTTATTGTTAGTGCATATATTGTGTTGGATAGGTGGGTAAGTAGTTGGATAAATTCAGGTAGTTTTGAGATCATGCTCTTACCGTGGTTTTGGAGTTGGCTCTTTCATTTGAAGGGAAATCATAGGATCAATAAACAATGAAGAAACAAGGTTGAATAAAGGGCCAGTCAATATGTGTGGTTGGGTCTTGTTGGCCTCTTTTGTTTTGGGAATTATTGTGCAAAAGGAAATATAACACGCCATTTGGATATTTTTTATCATGTCAAATGGAGTCTCAAGATAGATGTGCAATAAGTGGAAAATCACCATTTTGTGACCTAATACAATTGGTATTTACTATGTAATGATATGTATTTATTTATCCAAGTAGGTTAGTTAGGTGTTGACATAATCAACCTTAGCTAATGTAAATTGTATAAGTAGACCCTTCAGGGCTATGAATAGAAGGTTGGAAGGTTGATTGATGGATTGATAGGTTATATGTTAGGTGGTTTTGAATCATATTTTTATCACTAGTTATGTGAGAGACATGTGTTCCTATTGTGGGCATATGAAGGTAATGACTATGAATGAATACCCCCCCCCCCCCTTCAATTTCAGTTTTGGAGTTCATGTGATGTTATGAGTTATGATTATTTCTTTTCTAGCTTATGTATGTTTCAATGGATGGTTTATGGTTATGTTATGAATGTTTTTTACTTGTGTATATATAGATAGGGTTTTATGTTGAATGAATAAACACTTACTAATGAATTTCTTTTCATTTCACAACCTCCCTCTCCATCCTTAGATTTCCCAATTATGCTTTGGGTGAGACCTCCTTTTGGAAATTGAATATGCCAGCATGCTAAAATATCATGGAGCACTTTGTCAGACACCTAATAAGAACCATAGATCTCAAAAGAGCCAATAGGTATTACATCCCCCACCTTGGAATAACATTTTCCTCAAAGAACCTTTCTTTCCAACAACAAGACCATGTCTTCATTCTTTAGTTGCAATTGCAATGATATCCTATCCATTGCAATCTTGATTTTGTTGGATATCTTAGATAACAACATTCAACTATTACTTCCAATGCCTTGATATGCTTCCAAGGTTTTAACATTGTATAATATACCTACAACAATTATTAGTGGAAGGAGTGCATTTCATAGCCATTTCTATAATGTAATTATCCCATCCATAGGAATTTTAAATTCATAACTTAAGCACATATATTCACAACACTGGATATAATATGAAATTTCATCCCAATATTACATATTTATAAATATATTCTTTTTTCACATGGCTACCATATGTGATATTCAATAGAATGTCTTCTTTAATACACCCAAATTATATCACCTCTTGATCTAAGTCAACATATGTCATGAATCTCACATAGCAGATCCATTCAAGTCACTTCTACCTTACAACCATTAACCCTCTTAGGCTTAGGTGTCCCCTTATTTACTAAACAATCCCTCTAGTGATCCATCATTTTCCAAGCTTATCATATTCAAGAAGAGTGTAGGCCTCCAAAGTTTTCCTACCAGGGCATGCCTAGTATACTCAAGCCCATCATTATCTCTACATGTTCAAGGTATAACATAGGGTTCCAATGTCATCATAGTAGAATCCTTGCCTTTCTTTAAAGGTTATGATAACCATCATTTATCCTCACTAGACCCATCCATCATCTCACATGTATCATAGACATATCATTATGAAGAAGAAGTAACTCCATGCCTTGAGAATGAGATAAAATGATGAATGAAAATCCTCTTCGAAGGGGAAACCTTCTTTTACAATATAAAAAATGCACAAGATCATATGATATCCAAAACTGAGTCTTCTTGGTATATATAGGAGACAAAGGGTGCAATTTACAATTAAGGGGCCTAGCGACCAATAATGACAACACTAATATAATAATAGAATTGTAATGTATCAATATCTAGGGCTTAACATGCCCCCACCTTTTCAAATAGGTGTTGTCCTCAACACTTGATTAACTGCGGATGTTTCTGCATGAAGAACTCATTTTCCCATGTTGCATCTTCTATTGGTAGGTTCTTTTGCTTGATGAGGTACTCAATAATTGCTCAACCCCGTAGTTGCTTGATTCATGTTTCAAGGATTGTTTTGATTTATGGTTAGGTTATGAATATTTTTTACTTGTGGATATATAGATAGGGTTTTATGTTGAATTCAAAAACACTTAATAATGATTTTTTTTTCATTTCACAACCTCCCTCTCCATCATCAATTGTCCTAATTGTGCATTGGGTGAGACTTCCTTTTGGAAATTGAATATGCCAGCATGATCAACTATAATGGAAAACATTGTTGGACACCTAATAAGAACCATAGATATCAAAAGAGACAATAGGTATTACATCCCCCACCATGGAATAACATCGTCCTCAATGAACCTTTCTTTCCAACAACAAGACCATGTATCCATTCTTTAGTTGCAATTGCAATGATATCCTACCCATTGCAATATTGTTTTTTTTGGCTATCTTGGATAGTAATGTTCAACTATTACTTCCATTTCCTTGAGATTCTTCCAAGGTTTTAACATTGTATAATATACCTACGACAAATATTAGTGGAAGGTGTTAAGCCCTAATATTGGCTCATTACCCATTAATTGGGGCATATTATATTAGTAATTATATTTTATTTATGTCATCTTTAGGCCATTAGTTGTAATTAGACCTCCTAGTCTCCTATATATACCACAGAGACATTTTTATTTTGAATCATCTTGTACTTGAACATTTAAGTGGGGTAAAAGGAGGTTGCCCCCTCGAAGAGGCTTATTATCTGAAATTAATTCTTTTTCAATGCATTGAGTACTTTTTCTAATGTTTTTCTATGTTATATTGATATTTGGTTCTTAACATATGGTATCAGAGCTCAAGGTCTTGGGGTTTCGCTGCTACATTTGAGACACCTTGGAATTTTCGCTATAACATTTTTTCTACAACATTTTAGAAGGATCGGCTTGGAGGATATTTAGTAGACGGATCAAGGTACGTTGGGTTCAAAATTCAGCTCCTGAGGCATTATACTTTCGGAGATAAAACCTATACAAGATAGGGTTCTGGAATCATCCTGAACTGAGTCATTGCGGAACTTTCGCTATAAAAAAAATTATGTAATGTTTAAGACCCTAAAATCTAGAGGCTATTTACAAAAATTAGTAAGGTATCTGTGGTAAAAATTTTAGCTTCTGGGTCATCTTAAATTTGTAGATAAACCCTGTGTAAGATAGGGTCTCTGACTAGTCTCAAGAAGGTGTTCCATGTAAAACAATCATAACTTCTTCCTAGAGTATCCAAATTGAGTGGGACTAGTTTCATTGGATCATGGACAGTCTGTAGTATTTTTGGTGTGAGTTTCATAATTTTATATCAATTATTTTGTGTGAGGCATGCTATACAAGTGAGATCTCCTGGAAAGGACAAAAACCGGCAAGTTGTGGGGAAGTTATCTTAAATTCCACTTGGCACATCCAATTTTGATAAGACCTGTGGCATTGAAGAGAAGAAATATCATAGAACTACATTAAAGAAAGTTTCATACCCAGAAGGGCCGAAAATTGGGAGATACAACAGAAGAAATATTGTCTAGCAGAACCACCTCAAAATCAAGGTTCAAAAGTGATACTTGGCCAACATTCCACAAAAAAAGGGAACTTCTACACCAAATAAGCCTCCAAAAAATCCTACTTGGACTCTTGATGAAGGTGAAGAAATGTGTAGGGACATAAATGAACTACAAAAGAAGATGGATTCAATGGAAGCTAAGTTGGATACTAAGATGGACGGTTTAAAAGGGGAGATGATGGAAGTATTGAAAATTTTCGTAACAGAGAAGACACCTGAAAGTGAAAATGCATCCCATGAAATTCATGATGAGGACACGAGGAAGGTGAATCAAGAATGGATAAACTCCAACTTTGGTTTGAATACCAACCACGTTCCTAAGATTGATATTGTTAGCACTCTGTAATTTTCCCAAGGCTGTGAGGTAGTCACAGAGGCAACATCAAAACCAATTCGAGTCTTGGATCTAGCCCTCCAAGACTCAGAGAGGGATCTCTCTGTCTGATATAGCTTTGTTTGAAGAGGTATTAGGCTAGTTATGAAGAACATGGGTTGGGGTTTTTAAATGGTTGATTTGGAACAGCAAGGAGGGTCATTGGGCAAATGGGGTCTGCACTTTAAACAAGGTGATTCACTCTCAGATCTGGACAAAGTTATTTCACAGGGAAAGGTAGCGGCAATATTGGATCGAATTGAGTTTTAATGGTATTGATTTGAGGAAGAAATAGGGGAGATAAAATCCAGGCACAGGAGTAGCTAAGAATTCCTGAACTAAGCTTTAGCAGAAAACATAAAGATCATCAAAAGCTCAGAGGCAGAGTATCTGCTGATAAATTCTTCTTCTATTACATTCCTTCTGATAATAAGAACTGAAAACAAGCATAATGATCACAAGAAAAACATTAAACAGAGAAAAAAACCACCAATATCACCACACAGGAATCCTGTAAAAGAAAACATGTTTATTGTTGATTGCTCATCTCAAAATTACAGAGAAGAAAAAGGTCTTTTGGTCATACATAACCCACAGTTCAGTCTAGGAACCTCACAGGTCGAACCGCTTTACATAAAAATCCTCTGAATAAATAGGATAGATCATCCCAATAAGTTTTGGAAGTTGGTTTAACCACTTCGGCCAAAAATAGCCACCACTCCCACAAAATTTGGAGCTTTCTGCCATGAAAAACGGATCAATTTTCTGTGAAAAAGGGGTCCGATCAGACATGATTTTATCTTCAATGATGACACCTGGGAAAAAACGGAAAGAGGTTATTGTAGATGGGCATGTGCTGGAAAAAAACCTCCTTCGGTTTCGCCAAATTCATCCCCAACTGGTCGTAACAGCTCCTGCAAGATCGGGACTGAAACGGAAAATTGAAAATATGGAAAAATAGGCCTCGAAGATGTCTTCAATTCTCCCTGCTCGTAACTCCGTTGAAAAAACTAAAATATATTTTTGTTCCTCAGCCCGTGCGAAGAAAAAACCTCTCTCGGATTTTTAAAATCCATCTCTGTTTGCCCAAAAATAGATCTGGAAGAGGACGTGGTAAAACAGGCAAAAATTAGGCAAAAAGGCATAAGTGGTTTTTCGTGAAACACAAAATTCCAGACCCCCCCCCCTCGTTAAATCCCGGACGGTGAGGGGGGATCCGGAATTTTTATGGGCTATGTATTTATTTTGATTAAATGTGGTGTATTGGAACAAGCTTGGAGTTTAATGGGCATTTCGGACCCCCCCCCCCTCTCGTTAAAGCTCGGAAGGTGAGGGGGGGTCTGGAAAGTTTATGGACCGTTTATTTATTTGATATGCAATGGATGGGGCGCTGGTGTATGGAATATGAGCGGGAGTGTGCATGTTTGAGTGGAAGGTGACGTAGGGGTGAGGTGTGTGGGGAGTGAGTGGAGTGTGATGTAAGAGGGATGGGGAGTGGAGTGTGACGTGAGGTGGGTGAGGGGTAGTGGAGTGGGGGTGGGACTTAGGATACATAGGTTAGTTTAAGTTTTGATTTTTGTTTTTTTTTTTAATTTTATTACATGTTTTATATTATATTTTATGTAATATGTATTATATATTGTATTTTTTTTTTATGTTTTATTTATATTTGTTTTTTATATGTTTTTTATTTTTTATGTAGTTTATTATAATATGTTTTGTTTTTTATATACATTTTGTTTATTATTTTTAATTATTATATTTTATTTTTGTTTTTTAAATTGTTTTTAGTTTTTTTAAATTTGTTTTATTTCATATTTAACTAATCCTAGTTACTAACCTAGTTACTAACTTAATTAATAATTAATTAATTAATAATAATTTAATAATTAATTAATTATTAAATAGTTATTTATTTATTAGTTTAACCTATCTTAACTATACTAACCTCACTTATTTAATCTAACTAACTTGGATTATT
>ML808176.1:144121-186428 GCA_009831015.1 Picea engelmannii | reverse complement strand
TGGCATACAAATTGGAGTTGCCTGCATCTTCATGAGTACACCTAGTTTTCCATGTTTCATGCTTAAAGAAGGTTATAGGTGACAAGATCCCAGTTCAAACTATATTGCCAGAACTTGACAAGGAAGGAAAAATCATATTGGAGCTTGAAGTCATCACTGACACAAGAATTTTCCAACTGAGGAATAGATCCATTTCAGAGTATCTCATTAAATGGAGGAAACTACCGGCTGAAGATTCCACTTGGGAAAATTAATCTTTTATACAAAATCATCCAGAGTTACTCAAGAATTGCGGACAACATTTGTCTCAAGGGGAGGGTCATGTTAAGCCCTAATATTGGCTCATTGCCCCTTAATTGGGGCATATTATATTAGCAATGTTATTTTATTTATGTCGGCTTTAGGCCATTAGTTGTAATTATAGCTCCTAGTCTCCTATATATACCAAGGAGACATTTTCATTTTGAATCATCTTGTACTTGAACATATAAGTGGGGTAAAAGGAGGTTGCCCCCTTGAAGAGGCTTATTATCTGAAATTATCTCTTTTTCAAGGCGTTGAGTACTTTTTCTGAGGTTTTTCTATGCTATATTGATATTTGGTTCTTAACAGAAGGAGTGCATGTCATCACCATTTCTATATAGTAATTATCCCATCCATAAGAATTATAAATTCATAACTTAAGCACATACATTCACAATACTAGATATAATATGAAATTTATTCCCAATATTATATCTTTATAAAGATATTCTTTTTTCACATGACTACCATATGTGATGTTCAACATATTGTCTTCTTTAATACATACAAATCATATCACATCTTGATATGAGTCAACATGTGTCATGAATCTCACATATGAGACATTGAGATCCATTCAAGTCACCTCTACCTTACAACCATTAACCCTTTTAGGCTTAGCCATCCCCTTCTTTACTAAACAATCCCTCTAGTTATCCATCATTTTCCAAGGTTATCATAGTCAAGAAGAGTGTTGATCCATATTTAGGAGAGGAATGAAATTATCAACAAACTGAATACAAACAACACATATATCCAGTGAACAATATCTTTTATTGAATAAATGAAATAGGTTGAAACTGTAAAACTGGATAATTGAAGTACTTGCTTGAATGGTGGTAGCTATCTCTGAGAAGAGATGTGGCTGCTACGCGGATCCGTCTGAAAAAAATGATTACAACGAGGCTCCAGATGCCTTTTTAACATTACTCATGAATGTCAAAACCATAGACTTCCAAAAACCTAACCCTAGGAGATGAAACACCAAAAGTTATGTGGGCCTCTATGGGTAAGTTGGTACCTCAACTTCCCAGGGTTGTAACTTTTTCATACAACCTCCATTTTAGGTGTGTGATAGCCCGTTGGAAAGGTCTTTTTGACAACTACGCATTATTCTATCAAACTCTACCATTGTCTGCAATTTTACTATGGTGAGCAAAAAAAAACAATGTTTAGGGCCCCAAAACGACCCCAAAAGTACAGAAAGATGTGCTAACATGAAAAAATACAAAATAAGACAGTTGGATTAGGTGGGAGGCCACCAGTATCCACCTGGAAGATGTGTAGGGATTCAGACATCCTCAAAAGTACATAAGAATTTGTTGAACTAAAAATTGTCAAGATGAGCCAGTTAGAATAGGTGGGTGGTCACCAATATCCACCTGGATCAGTCCTCCCCCCTTAGGAAGCAATGGTCTCCATTGCATTGAGTTCCCCCATCAGGTGAGGAAACTTCTACTAAATTTGGCCCCGGGTGAGTCACTTTCCTCGGTGGAGGAGATGCCCTTCCTTGACAACATGATAAAACTGGATCCTCTGCTAGCGAGTTCCCTTGCCCTATGTGTCCATTATCTGATCAATGGATTCTTGTTCCATGCATTCAGGGTTGAGCTCTGTTGGTGTCAACTATTTTGTGATCTCTGAGGTGTCCAATATGTTATCACATGGGAGTCACACTTTGAATGCTAGGAGTGTAAGCCCAGTACCCATCAAAGTTCAAATACAGATTTATAAAGTGATGGAAAATGAATGAGGAAAACTCAGGAAAATAGTGTCAATAAAAGATCACTCCACACAATATACACTAGCAAGTAAGGTTTTGAATAACTTAGATCATGTTTTAAAGAGTAAAAATGGACAGATGGAAGACATGGAAAGGAAAGATGAAATATGTCTAACATTTACATTAGGTAGTAGATAGACATATGAAGAACACCCCTGAAGCAAGAACTTATTATAATCGAAGGGAAACTCTGATAAAATTATAGACAGTATTAAAACAGATCCTCTATTGCAACAAAGCTACAATAAAGCCTACTGAATCATTCAATAAACAATAATCATATTTAGATAGAAAATATGACAAGAAAGAAATAACTAATTTCTATTATTCAAAATGTCTTAAGTCTGGTCTATACCATAGGGGTTATCCTTTGTTACATGAACAGTATGAAAAATATAAGTTTTTCTCAAAAAACATTCGAAACTATATCACACTTACAAGAGTGATTTTATAGCTTAGGTTGTTATTAACAGTTTTACAATTTCAAACCACCACTCTTGCATAGGATTCCCATGCCCAAAGGTGGCGTGACTACAATTGGATAACATAAAATAACAAAATGCTAAAATTTAGGTTGATGTTGGAAACGTCTTCAACACCTTCTTTATGGCCGATGAAGTGTCTCTTTGAGCGCTTCTCCAGCCACCCAGCTCACAACTGACCCTTTAGACATGTGGCATGCATCCATCGAACACATAGCAACTGCTTACTCCTTCAAAACTTCTAGAACAAGAGTTCGCAACACAATTCACAACACCTGTCTGCAATTAAAACCAAAGCACCAATGTTCTTCTTTGTATGCTTAACCTTTAAAACTAGAGTGCTTTAATCAATGAGGCATGTTCAACTGAGGTCACAATAGTCACTTAAATTCCACAGAAAATTTTCTTTCATGTAATTTTGTTGCTTTGCACTGCAAACTGACTGTGTACTCTGTTTGTGCCTTCTTGCATGCTTGATTTCTTTTGGAGTGTTTTGGAAACTGATGAAAGGATAGAGAGGATGTCATGAACTCTTTGTTGATATAATTCTTCAAAATATTTTTATACTGAATCTTTAATGTTGACATTGTCCAACACTTCAGAAACTAGACTCTACATTTGGATTGGTCAAAAGAATTTATGGTTTCTAGATTCAATCTTCTTCCCTAGCTTGTTAATGCCAATAGAAACTACAAGAGCTCCTTAAGCACCAGTGATGACCCTTTCAATTCCATCTCCACATGATACATGTGACTTCTCTCAAAAATAATCCATTTTACTAGTTTTATTTTCTTTAGAACTTGTTTCCAAAGTAATTCCATAGAAGCAAACCACTGTCGATCGTTTAAGAAGCAAATGCAGGCATGCCAGATGGCTGCCAAGTTGGTTATGGCAATATGTAAGGCTTGATATTTGTACGCCTACTGTGATGGAAACTCGTGTTGATGAGCATCAGTGAAATTTCTCTCATTTTCATCGAACTTATAGTCTCAGAGAGATTCCAATGCAATTACTTCACATTTTAGATTAATCAAAGTCAACAAAGAAAAGAACAAAAGGCTCTCCTCCAGAATTTCTAGGTTCCTTATTCACAAACTTAACTTCCTTAAAATCATCAAAAGAACAAACTTTGTGAACTGCCTCTTTGTGAGCGTGTTAGCAGGGAGGCCCCGACAAAGAGAATGTTAGATGCCTCTGATGGAAAATTGTTGGACCTCCTCCAAGGATCCTTTAGTTAGATAACCTTGAAACCAAACCCCCACAGGATTCCAGATTTTACAACCCATGAGCATTCAGGAGCTCTTCTTTTTCTAGAAGTTTATGCAAGTTTTGTAACTCTCTCTCTCTCAATAAATTGGAGAAAAATATCATATGTAATCATTTCTTCCTGTCCATGCAAAGAGAAGCGCATCTACTATGACTGGAAGATTATTTAAATAGAACTTTAAAAGCCACCACAAACTTGATCTTCTTCTTTCCTGTAATGACCGATTATACAGAGTTAGGCTCCACGGCACCTGCACATTGACCAGCATCCAATCTTACAGAGTATGCACTATAGTTTTAATGAAACATTTAGAGAGGCGCTAGCACAGGAAACCCATCATACTTCGAAGAAATGAGTAACTTGGTCGATATAGAAGACATGAAACTAATCAAAACTAACGTGTCACATGGAAAATCTTTTTCTCTGCATTCGGGTCACTTAGCATTTGAATATACAAACGTATGATTACAAATGCAACAACACACCTCCAATTTTTCTAAGAAATTGCGCTCGACACATGCATCTGGACAAATGGCATTCCAAGGCCATGTTCCTTTGTTTTCCTGTCGTGGGAAATATCCCACATTGATTGGCAAAAAGGAAAATCTTGTCTTTATAAGTGCCAATAGTCCCAAATCACTTCCATGTGTTGTGCACAAAGGTATCCTTGTAAGCTCCTCCTCCTCGAGACTTGATGTTCGACGCTCTTGTGCACTGGACGATGACTTGTACGTTGAGTGACTTGTGGACTTGGTAGAACTCATGAGATCAAGTCTCGACGCTCTTGTGCACTGGACGATGACTTGTACGTTGAGTGGCTTGTGGACTTGGTAGAACTCATGAGATAATTAGAGATTGGGCTTGTAGGCCCAATGTGTTTGGCAAAAAATAATTAGCTCGAGACACCAAATTAGCTAAAAAGCCAAAAAGAACTTTTACTTCTTCAACATGTAAAATGCTACTCAATTTTTTTAAGTAATTATGAATTTTGATTTCAAATGGAGATTAGTAGTCATAATGATTTTTAAACATAATAATTGTTATAATTAGTCTTATGTAAATCAAGACAAATGCAAGCCCATTTGAATAGATTGAGGTCTTAGGAGGATAAAAGACTTAACAAGTTTCTTTGCTAGGGCATATCATGATAGGAACTCTGACATTTATAATGCAGACTAGGACAAAGATCATGGGATTTTGGCAAAATCGACAGTAAGAGATTATCAAGAATTGATGAAAGAATATGGAGGATATGGGAATGACAAAATACCCTAGGATTTTGCAAATCTAGCACAAAATTTGGTGAAGGAATTTAAATTTTAATGGTGCACATTTGAGTGCTAACACAATAATGGCGGAAAATATGGTCGAAGGAGGTCCACATTGAACACTGGGTGCAAGCCAAGGAAGGGTGGAATTTTGAGCTCAAAAGCATTGCTACCCATAGCCTTGGTGATATTGTAAAGCCCATAACGAAGTGGGTGGAGATTCCGATGGGACCTTGTAAGACGCTCTTTCTGCAAATGTAACCAGACCTTGTCTCCAACATAAAACTGGTGCGGTACCCTGTGTTGATCATGGCGCTGCTTGTATTTAACATTGGATTTCTGCAAAATCTCCTGGATCTATTGGTGGATGTGTTGAATCCACTCAATGAATATGGTGGCTTTGTCGGTCTCAGATTGGACATGGGAAGAGTCTGTCGGTTTGGTTGCAAGAGGTAGTGCAACATCAATGGGACCCAAGGGTTGGAATCCCATCCCCACATGAAATGGGCTATGGTCGGTGGAGCTATGGAGAGCCTTTTTTTAACTATGTTGAACATAGGGGAGACTCTCATCCCAGGTATGTGGATGCTTATATTTGTACATGCGCAAGATGTGCACAATCATCCAATTGACTACCTCTGTTTGGCCGTCTGTTTGGGGGTGGAAAGCAGTGAATTTAGTGAGCTTGGTGTCCAATAGTGACCAGAGACTCAACCAAAATGTGTTGAGAAACCTATTGTCTCAGTCAGAGATGATGGTCTGTGAGAGAATGGCCATCTTCAAAAATTGATCAACAACCAAAAATACACAATCATTGCCTTTCTTGGTGGACAGAAGGCCATACATGTAATCCATCGAGATGGATTCCAAAGGCTTCTCAGGGGTAGGAAGAGGGGTGTATAAGCCTTGCTTCTTGATGGTTGTCTCGGCAATGGTACGAGAAGTGCAAGATCTTATATACTTGTTGACATACTGTCGAAGTTTTGGCCAACAAAAATATTTCTGTAGAACGGCCACAATTTTGTCCACACCAAAAATTCTTACCATCTAACTGTAGTGGGCTTACCAAATCATCTTTGCATGCTTGCTTGCAGGAACACAGAGATGGCCTAGATGGCATAACAGTCTGTCCCGAATGTGAAAATCGGTGACATTCGCACCTGTACCCAAGAGATGATAGGTGGTGGTGAAGTCTGGATCTTGCTGATAAAGTTGGGGTGACTCAGATGCCTCATGTCCAAAGGAATGGAGCACAGTGGTGAGTGTAGTCATGAGAGGTCAACTGAGGAACTCAGCGACATGATTTTTTCTCCCTGTCTTATACTTTATGTTGATATAGAACTACTGCAGGTAGGTAGACCACTTCTGATGGAAATCATTCTGAAACTTCCCATGTGTCTGTATGAACTGCAGAGGCTTGTGATCAGTGTGGATGATTGTCTCCTTTCCAAGAATGTAATGTTTCCATTCACGACAGGCTTGTACATTGGAATACATTTCCTTGTCATAGGTGGGGTATTTCCGAACAGTGTCTGAGAGTGTTTCACTATGGTATGCCACCAGATGATTGTGTTGAGTGAGAATTGCACCTATAACATAGTCAGATGCATCAATCTCAATCTCGAATGATTTTTGCAGATCGGGAAAGGAGAGTACTGGAGATGAGCACAAGAGAAACTTTAGATCATCAAATTCTCATTGTTGTTCCTTCCCCCACACGAACTTTCTCTTGCCACTGCCCTTGGTCACTTGGTTGAGGACCCATGCAATATGGGAGAATCCCATAACTAACCGCCAGTAGAAGTTGGTTAGTCCCAAGAATCTCTAGAGCTCGGTTAGTGTGATCGGGGTTGGACAATCATGGATGACTTGGATCTTAGCTAGATCCACATGTACCCCATGCTCATCAACAATGTATCCCAAGCATTGGACCCTATTCATGCCAAAGGAGAATTTTTCCAAGTTGGGATATAGCTTGTGCTACCACAGAGTGCTCAAGACTTGTTGAATATGTTGCATGTGCTCCTCTCAAGTTCTACTGAAGATGAATATGTCATCTAAATATACCACCACAAAAGAGTTGTTGAAGGGTCTCAATACATCATCCATTAACCTCATGAAAGTGGTTGGTGCATTTATTAAGCCAAAGGGCATGACTAGCCATTCGAAGAGACCTTCTTTAGATTTGAAAGTTGTCTTCCATACATCAATTGGTTCGATGGGAACCTGGTGGTAGCCAAAATTCAGGTCCATCTTGTTGAAGAACTTTTCCCCCTTGAGTTGGTCAAGAAGGTCATCAATCCTGGGAATTGGATACCGGTTCATGATTGTGATTTTGTTTAATGCTATGTAATTAATGCAAAGTCACCAAGTCTCGTCCTTCTTCTGCATCGATACAATCGGGCTTCTGCAAGGGGAGGAGTTGGGTTTGAAGTGCCCCTTTTGAAGAAGCTCTTGGATCTGACACTTGATTTTGTCATTTTCCATCAACGAGCGAAGATAGATTGGTCCATTAGGCAGAGGTGCACCGGGGGTTAGATCAATTGGATGCTTGAATTGGCAGTGCGTCGGTACCCCGGTGGGTGAGGAGAAGATGTCTTTTTAATCTTCCACAATCCCGTCCACTTGATTCTTTTGTAAAGAGAGGCTCTGTGTAGAGGCCACAGATGTGGTGGTAACCTTCTTCTTACTGTGCGCATGGATCACAAAGAAGATGAACTTCTCGGTCTATGAAATGAACTTACTACATTGCTTAGCAAAGATTAAATAAATAGTGGTAGGCAGCGCTACCTCTGGTATCCTATACAATTGTCTGCCCAAAGTAATGATAAAAATGCGGGGTCTAGACTCATACACAACATGACGCTTCCACAAATATGGTTGTCCTAAAAGAACATCACAAACTTCAAGGGGAGAAATATCACACAATACCTCATCTTTGAAAGACTTGATGTCATAGGGCAGACAACATTGTTGGTTGACATAGATATCTCTTCCTTGGCAAAGCCAACCAATGGTGTAGGGTTGCGGGTGTGGTGTTGTCAACAGGTCTAGCTGCTTAATGACCTTTGTTGAGATCAAGTTCTTCTAACTACTGCTATTGAATATGAAATGAAGCGGAGCCCCTTTACCCACATCTATGAGTGAAAGAGGCATTTCCCTTCCTCTGGTTCTTCTGGTTCGCTTGGCTGGAATTTGGTGGTAGCAGTAGTGGCACTGGGTTCATCATCGATAATTCACTTCCCTCCTTCTGGATTTGATTCGGAGTAAGAATCAACCTCTGACTCGAAAGGCTTCAGCTCAACTACGAGTGACTTCTTGGAGTGACATTCTTCAGCATTGTGCCAAGGGATTTTATGGTATTCACACCATTTTCCCATGTCCTTCTTTGTCTTCTCATTTCCCTTCTTGTGTTGCGGCTTGGACTGGTTGTCCTGAGAGTGGCCATATTTTCTCTATTCCTTATTGTGTGGGTTGGGGACTCTTCTGCTTAAATTTTTGCTCGATCTTGACAACATATCTATAAGTCATACCCAATGAGGCGATGTCCATAAACTCCATTTCTTTTTTAATGTATCTATGCAAATAGTCATGGTATTTGAGCACTAGATGTCGCTCAGAGTCTTTGATACCCAATTTGGTGCACAGGGTATGGAAAATATTGGTGAAATATGGTACTGTCTGGTCCCTTTCCTGACGCAAGGTGGTCCATCTGGTGTACATGGTAGTATTGTTCGTTAATGACATCCCAAAAGGAATCTCATGTAGGGGAAAGTACAAATATTGTAGATTCATGTATGGCCCTTTCCTCGAAGTAAGTATTCCACTAGTCCTTAACATGGGGGACAACCTTGAGGAGTGCAAAAGTAATCTTTTCCCTATCAGAAAAAATGTAGATCGAAAAATACCCTTCGAGAAGATTCAACCATTTATCTACAACATATGCATCTATTAGTCCTTCAAATAATGGAATATCAAAATTTACCTGTACCTTGAAGGGGGTTTCATGGCCGCATGATGAAGATGCTTCTCTTGTGGGAAGTCGTCGAAGGATATTTGTAAAGTTGTCCATCATTTCATTCCTTTGTCGTGCAAGGGCTTCCTTGAGCAACATTTTAAAAGGATCTCATGCTCCATCATCTTTCTTTTCGTCCCCCATGGGTTTTTTTCGGGCTCAACGCGACCAATATTGTAATGGCTCGATTGGTGCGAGTCCCAACTTATTATACCCAGATCTTGTTGGGGACATGCATGAAGAAAAATAAATGAAGAAAAGACTGCTCTGATACCATTGATCTGGATTTAGGAGCCAAAAAAATTGATTAACAGATTGAATACAAACAACACAGATATCCAATGAACAATGTATTCTATTGAATAATTGAAATAGGCTGAAACTGTAAAACTGCATACCTGAAACACTTGCTCGAATGGTGATAACTATCTCTGAGAAGAGATGTGGCTGCTATGCGCATCCGTCTGAGAAAAATGATTACAATGAGGCTCCAGAGGCCTTTTTAACATTACTCATGAATGCCAAAACCCTAGACATCCAAAAACCTAACCCTAGGAGATGAAACGCCAAAAGTTATGTGGGCCCCTATGGGTAAGTTGGCACCTCAACTTCTTGGGGTCGTAACTTTTGCATACGACCTTCATTTTAGGCACGTGATAGCCCGTTGGAAAGGTATTTTCAAGAACTACACATTACATTGTCAAACTCTGACCTCATCTATAGTTTGACTATGGTGAGATAAAAAAACATTGTTTAGGGCCCTAAAACGCCCCGAAATTACAAAAAGATGTGCTAACATGAAAACATACAAAATAATCTAGTTGGATTAGGTGGGAGGCCACCAGTATCCACTTGGAAGATGTGTAGCGCTTCAGACAACCCCGGAAGTGTAGAATCCACAAATACAAAGAATTACAGAAGAACGTGTTGAACTAAAAACTATCAAGAGGAGCTAGTTGGAATAGGTGGGCGCCACCAATATCCACTTGGATCAAGTGTAGGCCTCCATATTTTTCCTACCAAGGCATGCCACTAGTATACTCAAGCCCATCATTATATCTAGATGATCAAGGAATAACATAGGGTTCCAATGTCATCACAATAACATGCTTGCCTTTCTTTCAAGGTTATGATAACCATCATTTATCCTCACTAGACACATCCATCATCTCACGCATATCATAGACATATCATTATTATGAAGAAGAAGTAACTCCATGCCTTGAGAATGAGAGAAAATGATGAAGGAAAAGCCTCTTCGAGGGGGCAACCTTCTTTTACAATACAAAAAATGAACAAGATGACATGATCTCCAAAACTAAGTCTTCTTGGTATATATAGGAGACAAAGGGTGCAATTTACAATTAAGGGGCCTAACAACCAATAATTACAACACTTGTATAATAATAGAATTGTAATGTAACGACATATAGGGCTTAACATGCCCCCACCTTTTCAAATAGGTGTTGTCCTCAACACTTGATTAATTGTGGATGTTTTTGCATGAAGACCTCATTTTTCCATGTTGCATTTTCTATTGGTAGGTTCTTCCCCTTGATGAGGTACTCAATAATTGCTTGACCCTGTAGTTGCTTGATTCATGTTTCAAGGATTGTTTTAGATTCTAGTATCATTTCCCCTTCTTCATCAATCTTTAGCAAAGTAGTTTGAATTGAGATGTTGTCACCCATAACTTTCTTTAAACAAGAAACATGGAAGACCAGATGAACACATGAATATGGAGGTAGCTCTAGCTTGTAAGACATATTGTCAATCCTTTGCAACACCTTATAGGGACCATAGTACTTGGGTGCTAATTCATTATCCTTTTTTGTTGCTTGAGAGACATCTATTTATATGGTTGCAACCTCAAAAATATCCAATCACCCACTTCAAAATTCATTTCACTACAATGTTAATCGACTTGTTGTTTCATCCTATTTTGTTCTATAACCAAGTTGCTCTTCAATAATTAGAGAACCTCTTGTTGTTATCTATGTGATCCTCCACTGTTTAAACCTTAGTTGTCCCTCTCAAGGGTGACGTCTTTGATGGACGATGATATCCATAAACTTATATAGATGGGGACATTTTGGATGAAATATGGAAGAAATTGTTGTCCCACCATTCTGCTAAGTGTAACCACTTTACCCATTATTTTATCAAATGAAAAGCAACAAATATAACATTCTAGACACTTATTCATAGTCTCAATTTGTCCATTATATTGAGGGTGGTAAGATGATTTATGAGCCAATTGAGTACCAAAACAAGAAAACAAGTCCATCCAAAAATTATTGGTAAAAATTGGATCTCTATCACTTATAATAATCTTGGGGTTTCCATGTAACTTTTGAACAATTTCTATGAATGATGTGACTATTGTACTTGCTTTAAAAGGATGAGAAAGAGAGAAAAAGTGGGCCTACTTTGTGGGTCGATCCACCACCACCATGATGACATTATTTCCTTTAGATGTTGGTAGACTTATAGTAAACTCCATTGAAATCTCTTCCCAATGTTGACTTGGAACAAATAATGGTTCTAGAAGACTTGGGGTCATGATTGTCTCTCCCTTGTTTTGTTGACAAACCAAACATTCTGCCACAAAATTTTGAACATCGATTTTAAGAAATTTCTAGAAAAAATCCTTCTTGATCTTATGGTAAGTTCTTAGAAATAATGAGTGTCCCCTTATAAGAGAGGTGTGTAGTTCCAAGAGGACCTTATGTTTGAGTTGGGAATGCTTGCATAAGTGTAGACGATCCGTATACCAGAGTGAATTATTCTTCCATAAAATTATCCAATGTAGTAGGGTACTAGCACAGCCGCAAAGTGGTTGGTGTTGCGGCTGGTGAACACCGAAAGTTATCTGGATGGACAACACTCTGGTGAATTGAAACGCACATAGAGCTGAGGAAATCCAAAAGTTAATATTAAATGTGGTAATTCCAAAGGTTAATCAGTTAAACGTGGCAATCATATGGTGGTACAGTAATTTCTTAATATGATTAGGTAAATGTTAAAAAGTAAACAGGTTAACTGATGCATTCAAAAATACAAGGAAGTTATGAAGAGTAAATCACATTCATTGATTTGGGAGGACGACTAAGAATATTCCAACATTTTCAATTATTAGCCATCAGATTAGAATTTTAGATTAAAAGGTGATTAATTGTGCCCATCTCCAATAGGTATACGCCTTTCGACGTAATTATAGTTGTTTAATAAGATTCGATATCTTATGATCATGCTGTCATTATATCCTTGCCTCTTCCACCCAATCAACATGTAGAATGGAGATAACACAAATTGAGGCCTCAATGTTTTCTTTTTTCCTTGAAAGTGCATTTTGTAGATAATTTCAAACTCATAACCTAACATCTTTGTAACCCATTTTTATTGCTCTTCTGAAAAAAAAATCTTTCTTCCAAGAAGTATTTTAGACTATTATAATTTGTTTTTGACCTTGAAGTGTCTTCTTATTAGATAAAGGTGTCATTGCTTAATTGCATGTAGCATGAACAATATTTCTTTCTCATAAATGGGTTCTAAGTAAATTCATTCCTTTAAATTGGTGGCTTTCAAAAGAGAGTGGATATCTTTCTTGCATTAAAATTGTACCAATTCTCTATCCTAAGGCATCACACTCTACAATAAATGTTTTTGAGAAATGAGATGTGGTTAGGAGTCCTACACATAACCTCCTTAAAATCTTCAAAAAATTAGGTTGACTCTCAAGAAAGACATCATTTTTAGTAATCTTATTAGAAGTTCAATAATAAGTTGACAAACTTGTAATAATAGCATGTGCATGTGAATACTAAGCTTCTTCAAAGTTTTGAGAATTGGGCATTCTACCATCCCTTTAAATTTGTTAGTATTGAAAAATATTTTTTACAATATTTTTAAAATTATATTCCTATTTTGTAATTGGTCTAAATTATTGATTAAAAATTTTAGGTGTCGTCTATATCCCTACTAATTTTATAGACGACACCTAGCTAAGTAGGCTGATGGTTCCATTGTCCTTGAAGCATTTAGGTGTCGTCTATATCCCTACTAATTTTATGCTCACATTCATCACTTTCAACTTTAAAAGCCTCCACCAAAACCCCCTTCTTGTCTGCCAGTACTTGCTCCTGCGGCCTGGTGCCCACAAATGGGTCTACCACGAACCCTAGTTTTACCACGAACCCTAGTTTTCTCCTCCGTCGGCTTACTACCAGGGACCAAAGATTCCACTACCGCATGAGTTTTGTTAGTGGAAGGAAAACGAGACTTCTCTCCCTGCGACTCGACCTTTAGACATATGCCAGTCTTTTTGGCGGATTCCCAGTCGTCGACCTGGTCGGCACGAGAGGAAGGAGCGATGACCCGAATCTACAATCGGGTTAAGCTCGGGTGCAAGGGGAGTGAATTTCCTTCCGTCACTGGTACTCCCGAGGTTCGATCCTCAGATGGTTGGGTGCATTTCTTTCGGGTAGCGAGAAAATGGTGGTGTCCAGAAGGGGATGAGATCGATCCCCATGGCCAACGTATTGGCCCATGGAAATCTCTGAAATGATGAGAGTTTGGATCTTCTTCTTCCTCTGTTTGTTAACATTGGCTATCACGACTACTGCTTCTACCACGCTTGTTAATCAATGCCAACTTCATTCTTTTCTCCATGCATATTTGCTGTGATCCCCGACTGAATAAGAAGAGAATTCAAACTCACTACACCCTTGGAAGTTATAACCAACAAATTTAGTGGCTTGATCGATGATCCTATGCTAAACGTTTTCCATCCTTGGAACTGGTTGCAGCCCTCCAGAGTTGATAAAATTTTACTTCCAGTGATAACCTGCATTTTGTTTATCCGTTCGTCTTCTTCTTCTTGCATATCATACAACTTCAGAGGCGAATATCTCCACCAAATTTAGAGGCAAACAGATCATAAAAATTGCTGAGAGAGTTAAAATTAAGGTTGGCCTTCTGAGATAGAAGTTAAACGGAAGAAATTAAATAAAATCTTTCACAACCATACAAACCCGGATCTAAAAAAAAATAACTTGCTTGCAATGTTGAATGGAATCTACGTTTGTTAGTATTTTCTGGTATGATAATCTTTCCATTTAACGATACTCCATGTACAATTTTCATTATCAACAAAACTCAGGTTTTACATGGTATACATTATGAAAGATAGCATAAATATAGCAAGGTGAGAAATATGCTTACACTAATTCATGAGAGAAGAATGTGCAAAAAATTAGAAGAGAATAGTTGCAAATAAATAAAAGAAACAACAAACCATTAAAAGATCCATCTTAACTCTGGATTTATCATGCACAAGTACCAGTCCGATGCTACTAAAACATCAACGCTCCCTCTTAGCGAGGAAGGTACTTCTTCAACCTGGAGGTGGCTCTATGTTCGCTATCATATACCTGTCTAATGCTACTAAAATATCAACACTCCCTCTTAGCGAGGAATGTACTTCTTCCACTTGGAGGTGGCTCTGTGTTCACTATCAGATATGCTACCATGGTTACTCTCCAATCCACATGATTGGCTACTCTCTCTGAAATGAAATCTATCCCTTCCATCTCGCTCAGACCCTTATTTGAAGACTTTCATTTGATCATGCTTCTATAAGCCCCCCGCTCCTGATAATCCTGCATGGTCATCTCATACCATGACTCCTTCTTGACAAACTTGGAAGGATGTTCCTTCCCACATGAACTTGAAGCCTGACACCCTTTGATTTGTTCAAACTTTGTAGCTACCTACTCCTTGTTCTTTGTCACTCTGCTACTTTCCGTTGCTCGCATAGGCTAGCCCTTTATCCTGTACAAGTTGCTCTCTCTAACTCCAAGAATAGTTGTCTTGTCTGAGATATATCCTCTGGGCTTGATCAACACCTGTCCATCCTGGAACACTACATCAAATCCCTTCTTCTCAATCAATGAGACTGAGAGCACACTCCTCCTAAGTTCTATCACCCATAGCACGTCCATTACTCTCAACATGCCTCTTGACTCCATTTAGAATGGCACTATCCTAAATCCCTTTATTGCATGCTTGGTGCCCATACCAAGTTCCACATGCACGCCTAAGTTTGAATTTGTGAATCTCTCGAACAACTCACATGCTCCTATCATATGACATGTGGCTCCACTATCTAGCAGCCATGGACCAGCTAATGTGGTGTCTCATGAAATATGGGAAACAAATAAGAGTTCCTACTCAAACTTTCTAGCAAACTCATCCACTTGAGCCTTTGTCGACGTAGCTACCTCTGGTTCGCCTGAGCCCTCTTCTAGGCATTGCCTAAATTTTTCTAGGTGGTCATGTTGGTCGGTTGAATGGCTAACTGGTGATCATACTAGTATTTATGACAACTGCCTCCCTACGCCCAACTAGTGGCTAGCTTCTCTGTCCATCAACAAACCACAAATTTCTTTAGCTGACAGATCAACATGTCTTCTTCTCGCAACTTCCTCCAACACCTGTCAGATCCATACCCGTTAGCTGGATATTGTGATCGTTGATCCCACAACCATTTCTCTTTTTAGGTTTCTCCTTCTGCAACACCACACATGTCCTCCCAATTATGTAGTTGTCAACTGCTTCACAAATCCTTCGACCCAACTCAATCCCATTGACTTGATCCACCTTCTGCAACAATGATCTCAACACCCACGTGGACATATCTTCTTTGTAGACCATGCGGTCATACGAGGTACAACAATTGTTGTCCATATGACGATTGTATGATGACTGTATGTTGTACAACTTCCTTTTCCTTCTTTATTTTATTTTATTTTTAAATTATGGGTTTAATTTTACCTGCAGAGAAAATCAAATTTTTTTTTATGCACTGCAAATTCAAGTTTTGTGCAAACTAGCTTCTCTTCAGAGACCAAGCTCTGATACCATGCTAATTTTCGTAACCCAGCATCAGTAAATAATTCTGAATAAAACTAATTTATTGAATAACAACACAACTAGGTTATTTAACCAAATATTACAGTCGAAGCAAATAAAATGAAACCAAACACATGGCACACAAATTTATGGGTAAATTACCCCTGGAAAAAACCCGAAGGGAAAACCATTTGTGTGAGATTTATTATTATTAATCTGGTCTCCTTTCCTGGGATGATTTCCCACCCAAGGAATAAAAAAAAACAGATGACCAAGCCCTACAAACCTCAAGATCAGTCGTTCAATCTTGTTGGTTCACTGTTATTTCCCTTGTTGCCCCTTTTCTCCTATCATCGATGATCCAGATTTATGAGCAGAACGAAATGAATAACATACTGAGTACAATAACACAGAGATACAAAGAACAATAATAGATATAAAGTGAACAATAACTTCTATTGATTAAATAAATAGGTTGAAACTATAAAACTGTAGAACTGAAAACAACTTGCTCGAATGGTGGTAGCTATCTCTAAGAAGAGATGTGGCTGCTACGTGCATCCGTCTAAGCACAATGATTACAATGAGGCTCCAAAGACCTTTTTAACATTACTCATGAATGCAAAACCCCTAGACATCCAAAAACCTAATCCTAGGAGATGAAACGCCAAAAGTTATGTGGGCCTCGATGGGTAAGCTGGTACCTCAACTTCTCGAGGTCATAACTTTTGCATACAACCTACATTATAGGTGTGTGATAGCCCATTGGAAAGATTTTCAAGAAACTCTAACTTTGTTTATAGTTTTACTGTGGCAAGCCAAAAAAACATTGTTTAGGGCCCCAAAACAACCCTGGAAGTACATAAAGATTTACTGACATGAACACTTCCAAAATAATTCAGTTGGATTAGGTGGGAAACCACCAATATCCACCTGGAAGCTGTGTAAGGATTCACACAACACCGAAAGTGTAGAACCCATAATTACTAAGAATTATAGAAGAATGTGTTGAACTAAAAACTGTCAAGAGGAGCTAGTTGGAATAGGTGGGTGGCCACCAATATCCACCTGGATTAGTCCTCCCCCCTTAGGAAGGAATGGTATGCATTGTGTTGAGTTCCCTCATCGGGTGAGGAAACTTATGTTGAATTTGGCTCCGGGTGAGCCACTTGCCTTGGTGTAGGAGCTGCCCTACCTTGACAACTCGATAAAGATTGATCCTTTGCTGGAGAGTGCCCTTGACCCATGTGTCCACTATCTTATCAGTGGATGCATGTTCCATGCAGTCATGGTTGATCTCTGTTGGTGTCAACTGTTCTGTGATCTCCGAGGTGTCCAATAATGGTGGAAAATATGGCCAGAGGAGGTCCACATTGAACACTAGGTTAAAGCCAAGGAAGGGGGGAATGTTGAGCTCAAAATCATTGTCACCCACAACCTTGGTGATAGTGTAAGGCCCATAGCAAAGTGGACAGAACTTCCAATGGGGCCCTGTAAGGCGTTCTTTCTACAAATGTAACCAGACCTTGTCTCCTACCTGAAACTTGTGTGGTGCCTGGTGTTGATCATGGTGTTGCTTGTACTTAGCATTGTCTTTCTACAAAATCTCATGGACATGTCGGCGGATGTGTTGAATCACTCAATGAATTTGGTGGCTTTGTCGGCCTCACACTGAACATGGGAATAATTTGTCTGTGTGGTTGCAAGAGGTAGTGCAACATCAATGGGACCCAAGGGTTGGAATCCTAGCCTCACCTGAAAGGGGATATGGTTGGTGGAGCTATGGAGAGCCCTGTTGTAGCTATGATGAACATAGGGAAAAATCCCATCCCATGTATGTGGATGCTTAGAGTTATACATGCACATGATGTGCACAATCATCCGATTGATGACCTATGTTTTCCCATCGGTTTGAGGGTGGAAGGTAGTGGATTTAGTGACCTTGGTGTCCAACAGTGACCGGAGACTTGACCAAAATGTGTTGAGGAACCTGTTTTCCCGATCGGAGATGATGGTCTGTAGTATCCCAAAATGGACCCACACTCGTTCGAAGAAGATCTTGGCAGTATCTGCCTCTGTGATGCTCTTCTTGTAGGCTGTGAGAATGGCCATCTTCAAAAACTGATCAACCACCACAAATATGCAATCATTGGCTTTCTTGGTGGACATAAGACCATACATGTAATCCATCGAGATGGATTCCCAAGGCCTCTAGGGAGTAGGAAGAGGGGTGTATAAGCCTTGCTTCTTGATGGCTAGCTTGGTAATGGCACATGAAATGCAAGATATGATATACTTGTTGATGTCCTGTTGATGTTTTGACCAATATTTTTTTTTATGTATAATAGCCACAATTTTCTCCACGCCAAAATGTCCTGCCATTCAACTATAGTGAGCCTCCCAAATTATATTTGCATGCTCGCTTGCAGGAACACAAAGCTGGCCCAGATGGCATAACAATCCATCATGAATGTGGAAATTGATGATATTTGCACTTGTACCCAAGAATTGATAGGTGGTGGAAAAGTCAGGATCTCGCTGATAAAGTTGGGGCCACTTAGATGCCTCATGCCCATAGGAATGGAGCACGGTGGTGAGTGAAGCTATAGGAGGTCGAATGAGGTAGTCAATGACATGATTTGTGCTCCCTATCTTATACTTGATGTTGATATGGAATTGTTGCAGGTATGTGGACTATTTTTTATGGCAGTCGTTATGCAACTTCCCTTATGTCTGTATGAACTAGAGAGGCTTGTGATCGGTGTGGATGATTGTCTCCTTTCCCATAATGTAATGTTTCCATTGACGACAAGATTGCACAATGGAATACATTTCCTTGTCATAGGTGGGGTATTTCCAGATGGTATCTGAGAGTGTCTCACTGTGGTATGCTATTGGATGATTGTGATGAGTGAGAACTACGCCTACAACATAGTTGAATGCATCAGTCTCAATCTCGAACGATTGTTGCAGATCGAGTAAGGAGAGTATTGGAGATGAGAAAAAGCGATGCTTCGGATCATTAAATGTTCATTGTTGTTCCTTCCCCCATGCAAACTTTGCCCTACCACCGCTCTTTGTCACTTGGCTGAGGGCCCATGCAATATGGGATAATCCCAACATGAACCGTCGATAGAAGTTGGAAAGTCCCAAGAAGCTCCGAAGCTTGGTCAGTGTGGTCGGGGCTGGCCAGTCACAGATGACTTGGATCTTAGCTAGATCCACATGTACCTCATTCTCATCAACAATGTAGCCCAAGTATTGGACCCTGTTCATGCCAAAGGAGCATTTTTCCAAGTTGGCATATATCTTGTGTTGCCGCAGAGTGCTCACAACCTATTGAAAATGCTGCATGTGCTCCTCCCAAGTTCTGTTGAAGATGAGGATGTCATCCAGATATACCACCATAAAAGAGTTGGTGAAAGGTCTCAATACATCATCCATCAACCTCATGAAAGTGGTTGGTGCATTTGTTAATTTGTTAAGCCAAAGGGCATGACCAACCATTTGAAGTGACCTTCTTTAGATTTGAAATTTGTCTTCCATACATCAGTCAATTCAATGGGAACCTGGTGGTAGCCATAATTTAGGTCAATCTTGCTGAAGAACTTTACCCCCTTGAGTTGGTTAATAAGGTCATCAATATCGGGAATGGGGTACCAGTTCCTGACTGTGATTTTGTTTAATTCTCTGTAATCAATGCAGAGCTGCCAGGTCCTATCTTTCTTCTGTACCAGTACAATTGGGTTTCCACAAGGGGAGGAGTTGGGTCTGATGTGACCCTTTTGAATAAACCCTTGGATCTGATGCTTGATTTCGTCATTTTCCATCAGCAAGCAACAATATAATGTTCTATTAGGAAGAGGTGCATCGAGGGTTAGATCAATTGGATGCTTGAATTGGTAGTGCATCGATACCCCAGTGGGTGAGGAGAAGATGCCTCTATACTCTTCCACGATGCTGTCCACTTGCTTCTGCTACAAAGAGAGGCTTTGTGTAGAGGCCACAGATGTGGAGACAAACTTCTTCTTACTGTGAGCACGAATCACAAAGAAGACAAACTTCCCGGTCTGTGAAATGAACTTATTGCATTGCTTAGCAGAGATTAGGAGGCACTACCTATGTTATCCTGTACAATTTTCTACCCAAAGTAATAATAACATTACGGGGTCTAGACTCATACACAACATGTCGCTTCCAAAAATATAGTTGTCCTAAAATAACATCACAAACTTCAAGGGGAGAAATATCACACAATACCTCATCTTTGAAGGGCTTGATGTCGTAGGGAAAATAACACTATTGGCTGACGCGAAGATCTCTTCCTTGGAAAAGCCAGCTGATGGTGTATGGATGTGGGTGACATGTCATTGGCAAGTCTAGTCGCTTGATGACCTCTTATGAGATCAGGTTCTTCTGACTGCCGCTGTCGACAATGAAATGAAACAGATCCCCCTTTACCCATATTTGTGAGTGAAAGATGCGGTCCCCTTCCTCTGGTTCTTCTGGTTTGCTTGGTTGGAATTTTGTGGTAGCAACAGTGGCACTGGGTTCAGCATCAATAATCCACTTCCCTCCTTCTGGATTTGATTCAGAGTCAGAATCTTCCTCTTACTCGGAATCTTTCATCTTGGCCACCAGTGACTACTTGGAGCGACATTATTCGATGTTGTGCCAAGGGATTTTATGGTATTCACACCACTTTCCCATGTCCTTCTTCGAATTCTCATTACCCTTCTTGTGTTACGGCTTGGAATGGTTGTCCTGAGAGTGGCCATCTTTCCTCTGTCCCTTGTTTTGTGGGTTGGGGTCGTCTTTTCCCTGCTTTGGCTGTGAGGAGTTTACAGATCCAAACTCTCGCCTCTTCTACTTAAGTTTCTGGTGTATCTTGACAACATATCTATAAGCTGCACCTAATGATGCGATGTACAGAAACTTCATTTCTGTTAGAATGTATATATGCAAACAACTGTGATATTTGAGCACCAGATGTCGTTCAGAGTCTTTGATATCCAATTTGGTGCATAGGGTATGGAAAATATTGGTGAAATCTGGTATTGTCTGGTCCCTTTTCTGATGCAGTGTGGTCCATCTTGTGTATTGGTCCTCATAGATTCCAACAGGGTAGTATTGTTCTTTAATGGTATCCCTGAAGGAATCCCATGTGGGGGTGACCACAAATATTGCATATTCCTCTATGGCCCTTTGCTCAGAGTAAGTATCCCACCAATCCTTAACATGGGGGATGACCTTGAGGAGTGCAAAAGTAATATTTTTCCTATTGGAAAAATTGTGGACTGAAAAATACCCTTCGAGCAGATTCAACCATTTATCTACAACATTTGCATCTATCAATCCTTCAAATAATGGAATATCAAAATTTGCTTGTACCTTGAAGGGGGTTATATGGCCACTTGATGAAGATGCATCTCTTGTGGGCATTCGCTGAAGGATCTGTGCAAAGTTGTCCATCATTTTGTTCCTTTGTCATACAAGGGCTTCCTCGAGCAACATTTTAAAAGGATCTCATGCTCCATCAGCTTTCTTTTCGTCCCCCATGGGTTGTTGTCATGCTCGGTGTGACCGATATTGCAAAGTCTCGACTGGTTCGAATCCCAACTTCTTGTACCTAGATCTTGTTAGGGACATGCACGGAGAAAAATAAATGAAGAGAAGATCGCTCTGATACTACTGATCTGTGTTTATGAGCATAATGAAATGAATAACAGACTGAGTAAAATAACACAGAGATACGGATAACAACAACAGATATCCAATGAACAATAACTTCTATTGAATAAATAAAATAGGTTGAAACTGTAAAACTGCAGAACTGAAAATAACTTGCTTGAATGGTGGTAGTTATCTCTGAGAAGAGATGTGGCTTCTACGTGCATCTATCTGAGCAGAATGATTACAATGAGGCTCCAAAGGCCTTTTTAACATTACTCATGAATTTCAAAACCCTAGACATCCAAAAACCTAATCCTAGGAGATGAAACACTAAAATTTATGTGGGCCCCGATGGGTAAGTTGGTACCTCAACTTCCCGGGGTCATAAATTTTTCATACGACCTATGTTTTAGGCGCATGATATCCCATTGGAAAGGTCTTTTCGAGAACTACACATTATGTCGTCAAAATCTAACTCCGTCTACAGTTTGACTGTGGCAAGCCAAAAAAACATTGTTTAGGGCCCTAGAAGTACAGAAAGATGTACTGACATGAAAACTTCCAAAAGAAGCCAGTTGGATTAGATGGGTGACCACCAATATCCACCTGGAAGATGTATAGGGCTTTAGAAAACCCCAGAAGTGTAAAACCCATAATTACAAAGAATTACATAAGAACGTGTTGAACTAAAATATGTCAAGAGGAGCCGGCTAGAATAGGTGGGTCGCCACCAATATCCACCTGGATCAATCGACCCCTACTCTGCATACTTAGATGAATGTCCTTCTCCAACCAATCAATGAGAGCTCACTCTCTCACTGTGTGTGTATCTGCGTGTGTCTTATCCTCTCACACAGGCTTCCTTTTATAACCTTGAATTTTCCTTAAGTTCAAAACCCTAGATCTCCAAAGTGATCAAGGGTCGAGATTAAATTTCATCTTCACTTTAGATCTAACGACTAGGAATTGATTTAATTACTATTTCCAAATACTTAGGCATTTAATTAAATTAAACTCACTTTATTACAAAAGTACATACACTTCATTAATCACTTAATAAAGTGAATTTCCTAAGGTTCTGAGAGGCATTAAGGACGACTCCCACGTGTTAGAGACAAACACACATGGAAGTACTCGTCTAATGCTACTAAAACATCAATAGTTATGTCATAATGTTTTAACAAAAACTACAAATGGAGCTCGATCACAATGTCTCCTGATGATATTAAGTAAAACATGTCTAAATCGAGGGTACCTACCAAACCTATTATCATGATATCTAAGAATATGTTTTGCATACTCATGAATATGCACATTTCTCATCTGTGGTTTAACCAATCAGCTTCACCTTTAGGGAACAATGTTGGAAATGCCATATCAAATAACCCTTCATTGTTATACTCATTTATGGGAGATGAACTGACTATAGGACAATTAATCACATCTATAGATTCACCATCTGGATGATCTGCTTCTCTATTAGGATTATCTACCTAAGATTGAATAAGTTTAATTTCCCTAGGTGCATTTGGAGGCCTTGCAACAAAAGAAATTGTTTCACAATCTTCTAAGATGTCTTCATGACCCGAAAACCCTTCCAACATTGCAAAGTCCATATATAGTAATATAACATAATTAATCATTGTGAAACATATGTTGCATTTTATAGTAACTCATCAAGGGAACATATATCAATTTCAACACCACGATAATAAGGATAATTCTTACTTATACAATAACACATTCATTACTTTTCTCTTTCTAACAATGAACTCGTAGTTTGATCCTCGGTGACCTTTTTTTTTGTACAACAATCATTCAATCAAAGTCTTTAATATGTCAAGGTAATTTCTTGGCAACATATTTAACCTCTTGAGGAAAGTTGATGGTGTGTCTTATATATTTGTATTTCCCACCTATTGAATGCATTACTTGCAAAATTGGATTGGCTCGTGCTATCAACATCTCTTGGACTTGTGTAAGATTTGTAGGGACAAAAGGTTGCAACCTTGAATTCATATGGTTTTGAGATGAAAATCTATGATGGTACCCTCTCTTTTACATCTCGTACACATCCAACCTATATTAGTAGTTACCATTTGAATACTGGGATATGACTTATCACACACATGACACATTTGAATATGACCAAATTTATCAATTCTTTCATGAAATGTTTTATGTGCAATCACTCCATCTTCATATGAAATCATTGGTACATTGGATTTTGTTCAAATTTCATCATCATATAGCACTATTGGTTGATGATTTTTGTGATTGGTGCCTTTTAGAGAAATAGTTTCAGTTTCTATCATCACCTTAATGAAACCTCTCCATTGTCTTTGTCGATGTGCTCTTACTTGATATCTATTTTAATTTCTATGTTCTTCCCTACCATCCTCATTCATTCTTTGCAATTGTAGTCTGTTTCTTTCAGAATCCTTTTTTTTTTGTCCTTACCTTTGATCCTCATTCATTCTTTGCAGTTGTAGTCTTTTTCTTTCATGATCCTTTGTTCATTTTTCTTCCCTTTGGTCCCCATTCATTTGTCGTCGTCACAATATTTGTTTCTCATTTCTTCTATCCTCATTTATTTGCTTTCAATTTCAATGAATTGTTGCATTTGAATCAATGTTTGTCTTCTAACTCGTTGTTGAATTCTTACATCTTCAATATTGTTATTATTCATTTCTTGAATAATAATAGACATTTCGTTGTTGAATTTTCAATGATTTACTATTTATATTCTTGTATCAAATAGAAACAACACAAATTCCATTAATATTATAATTCCAAAATAGTTACAAAGTAATAGTAGAATCAATGCCAAAAGGAATATAAAACAAATGAGTAAATAAATCCATATCTTGCTCTACCAACACCCATATGTCAACATAAACCATAAAATTGAAAAAAAAAATAGCATTAAAATATTAATTCACACAGTAATGCCAAAATATAAATTTAGTGTGCACTAAACAATAGGAAGTGGCACTGCACCAAATTGTTGATAATGAAAGTTTATCCATTAAAGATAAAGTCAATGCTTCCTTAGACATATCTACTACACACGAGAACTCAATCTTTTTCAGTATCAACTTAGTAATATAATTTAGTTAGTTTAAAATGTTAATAATGGATGGCTATGTATAAGATTATAAGTTTAGGCGATCTACCTAGATCATTGATGCCACTCAAGGTGTGTTGACGTAGAAAATAATGGATATATTTGTATAGGAATATAATTTTAGGTGATCGTTAATGCCACACTATGGTACAATCTTATATATAACAACAATAATTATTAGTAGTCGCATAACCATTTCAACATACCTCCCACAATCAAAACACTAAACCGTCCATTAAACTTTCGATAATGGTGAGCTCTGGTCCTCTCTATAATTTGAAATAAATTTTAATTGAATGTCAAATTGCATTATCATATTCTTCTTGTTATCTCTGGCCACATTTTCTGCTAATTCAATGTCTATGTTGAAATAACTTCATGGAATCTGTAGCCTAAATAAATTATATCTATACATAGACAATCTCGAATATATATATATATATATATATATATATATATGATGTTGACTATGCATGATAGATCTAGAGTTATTTCTGGACACAATTTCTGTTATTCCTTTTGGTGTTGACGTAGAAAATAATGGATCTATCCACATAAGAATATAATTTTAGGTGATTGCTAATGCCACAATATGATACAATATTATATATGGCAATAATTATTTTAGGCAATCACTAATGCCACTTTGGTCCTCTCTATAATTTGAAATATTTTTTAATTGAATCCCACATCACATTATCCTATTCTTTTTGTTATCTCTAGTCATAGTTTCTGTTAATTCGAGAACTTGGGAAAGCTCCATAAAACGCTAAAAACCCAACAAAATTCAAGAATCTATAAATCCTTGAAACCCCAATTCAAAAAACACCTTGATTGATGAATCATTATTTCTCCATTAAATACGAAGTTAGTATAGACTCAACAATATAATAGTTAGTTTAAAATTTTAAATAATGGATGACTCCATATAGGAATATATGCATGACCGATCCAGAGTTATCTCTAGCCACACTTTTTGATATTTTCCTTTGACATTGATGTAGAAAATAATGGATCTATCCACATAGGAATATAATTTGAGGTAATCGCTAATGCCAGAATATGGTACAATCTTATATATAACAATAATTATTTTAGGTGACATTCAGTTAAACACAGATTTCAAATTATTGTGGCACTAACAATTTCAAATTAATGCAAGGACCGTATTGTGGCATTAACGATCACCTAAAATTACATTACTATGCAGATAGATCTATTATTTTCTACGTCAACACCAAAAGGAATAGAAGAAATTGTGTGGAGAGATAACTCCAGATCTATCATGCATAATCGACATCAAATATATATGTCTTTGACATTTGTCTATGTGTAGATCCAATTTCTTTAGGCCAGAAATTCCATAATAAAACCCTAAAATCCCTAATTCAAGAACTCAGGAAAGCTCCATAAAACCCTAAAAACCCAAGAAATTTTAGGAAATAATAAATCCTCCAAACCCTAATTCATAAAGTACCTTTATTGACAAATCATTGTTTCTCCATTAAATATGAAGTCAATATCGACTCAACAATATAATAGTTAGTTTAAAATGTTAAATAATGGATGACTTCGTATAGGAATATAAGTTTAGACCATCTTCCTAGATCGCCAATGCCATTCAAGGTGCGTTGATCTAGAAAATAATGGATCTATCCGTATACGAATATAATTTTAGGAAATTGATAATTCCACAATAGTGCACATTATCCTTGGGTGCACTTGTACACAATAGATACATAGAAAAAATATTGATAACACTGAAAAAACAAAAAGAAATTACAATAGATAAGTCTTACAATTTCAAAATTTAATCTTATGTTTATAATTTTTTACAAATTGAAGGTCACTTAAAACTTTCCATGAGTCTTTCCCGTATCTCAGAGAGCACAACGAACACATCGAGATTGTTCACATTTCACAATATTTTTAATTAAACCCAATAATATATATATATATATATATATATATAGATATATATATAATTTTATTTTCTTTGTTTTTAAACTTTACATTAGAGACAACATTGTTTTTTTATTTACTCAATATTATATATATATTTAGAAAGGGACATGTGTCAACTCCAAGTTTATAACTAAAGAAATTACACATCTCCCCCATATTGGGCTATAGAAAATGCCTCTCGGTTGCAACAACACAATTTTCCCGGGATAAACCTTATAGGAGAAAAACCCACACTTTAAAGCATGCTCAATGTATTATTGAACAACTAAATGATTACAATACATTACAGAGTCTCCATGGTCTCAACACAAGTGTTTAGTAGTGAGTTCCTTGTTGCTTGGCTCTCTAGACCAAATAAGGCTTACACTATCCACTCTCCAGAACTATACTAACCATCAAGGTCTATATAGACCAATAAACCAACTCCTAAAGCCTATACCATGAGACATCTTACAATGAAGTATCCCAAGCCATAAATAAACTTCATCATATGAAATGCCATGTGTTACCCAATACCACAAACCCATAAACCATGAACAATAAACCCAACACTAATTATATCAAGATTATTCTAACTCTTTTGAGACCAAGTCAAAATTAACCCAACATGACATCCAAGTGTGCAAAGTACTCTACAATAATGCCCAAAGTATAAGCTAAATAATTTTCCATTACGAGAGGTGTAAGGAACAAAACCTTTTTTTTAACACACTTGTGCAATATAAATAAAATGGACAATTTGAAACACGTATCATCATTAATTTTTGTAAAAGACATTGCATGTGGCAATGTCGTCTATGAGCTTTGGATGCTTCTATATTTTCACTTCTTAAAAATGAGTTAAAAGAAAGATGTATTATATATATTTTTAAATTTGGTCAATTTTGATAATTGAAAAAATGATATTTCATTTCATTTGCATCCCATCCTTTCATATTTAAAATAAAGTTTCTATTAATATTATTTTGAGTTTTAATTTAGGAAAGTATGATTTAATGATAAATAAAAAGATGATTAGACTTGTATTAATATGAAGAATTTAATGATTAATATTATTTTGAATTTAAATTTAGGAAAAGTAATATTAGTTTGAGTTTTAATTTAGGAAAGTATGATTTAATGATAAATAACAAGGTGATTACGCTTGTATTAATATGAAGAATTCGAACCCATTTGAGTGGGTGTGGGTGCAGATAAGACCAAATATGGCTATTTTAACTGCATAGAAATGCCTTTCAAGTAAAGACAAAAAAAAAAAAAAAGAGAATTATAAATTATTACAAACAAGGTTTTTAATAAAAGATATTATTTTGTTTTCGTTCATAGGTTCTGTTTCTTCAATTTGTTTTTAGATGAAAAGAATTAACCACCATTTGTTTAGTCTATTTTCATGGAATCTCTTTTTCTTCAATTTGTTTTTGATGAGAAGAATTAACTATCATCAATCATTTTGTTTAGTCCCTTTTTCTTGAAATTAGTTTTAGAATTAACTACCATTATTAAGAAGGAAGATTCAGTTAGTGTCTCACATTTTGGATTCCTTTTATATTTTGGTTTCTTTTTTCAGTCTATTTTCCATCATATATTTTAACGCTATGGATTATACAAATTCTTATTCAAACTAAATTTTATATTTAATTATTCAACTTATTCTATTCAAATGAATTTTTGAAATATGTGTTCAGCTGAATAAGACATTCTACTCAAATGAATTTTTGAAATATGTGTTCAGTTGAATAAGACATGCAGAAGTTTTCAAATGATTCAAAATTGAATTCATATTTACTAATGATTAATAACCAAGTTTAAGGTTTAAACATTAAGATATATATGGATGTTTATTTATTTATTTGAAATATTAAATTTTATTATATTTAGTTAAATTATTAAATAATTTTATTTATAAATATTAAATTTTGATAATATTTTGCATATTAATATAATAAAATATTATTAATAATTAGATGTATAATAAATTTACATATTTAAATTATAAAAATAAAATTGAAATATTATTTTTTAAACTATAAAAATAATATTGTGATTTTTTATTTTTAAAATATTAATAATTGAATAAATAAAATAATATAAAGTTTTTAGTGTTATTAGGAGTTCATGTTTTCTTTTTAAATTTTAGATAAAAAATAAAGTTAAACTACATAATCAATAAATCAAAAACTATAAAAATATAAGATTAGTTTTGAGGTTAGAATTTGTTATATCAAATTAATATAAAAGCTTATTACAAATTAATATAAAAATATTAGCTTTAAGGCTTAAATATGTAACATATTTTATATTTTTTAAGTTGATGATATTGTTTTAATGGTAATGAGTTTTCATGATTTTGACAAGTTGTTAAGAATCAACAACTTGGAAGAAGTGTCTTCATATAAATATTTAGGTTTTAATATTCATTACAAGCTCAATTGGAATTATAACATTGGGAAAATGATAAATGGACGGTGGAAAAATTATTATAGACTTGAGAACAATTGTAAATCAATCGATCTTTGGGTATGGGATAAGAAAAAACTCCTCTTTGAAACTCTCGTTAGTCTTGTAATTTTATATAGATACAAAACCAAAAACTAATTAAATATCTTTTTAATTACATTACTTCTTTTTAATCACCTTCTTTGAGTATTCTTAAGATGCCAAATAAATATACTAGTAAGATTCCGTTGCAATGAATGTTAGTTTTGATGAATTTTGTAAACAAATCATTAATAATCATGAATTTTGATAATAATTGTTGTTGGAATTATAAATTATTGTCCTCATCGTGACAACGAATATGTTCCGCCCCATATATATATATATCTAAACATATATTGGCCGTCGCGGGGATAAATATTTTAGTGTGGATATTCGGTGAGCACGTGACGGAAAATGATTGAATACTCTGGTGGGGACATTACCAGTTGGGGTACTGACGTGGATAAGGTCGGCTACTAGCTGCTCACTGGTCGGTCGGCGGCTCGTCCTTTCATTGGCCCTAGGTTTTAACGTATCTCATTTTGTCGGAGCTTCATATATGCATTGCTCATGATTAAAAATATTCATTGACTTGTCCTTTTGGAAATGATGAGCAAATACATTTTAAAAAATAAAAAATAATTATTTAGTGTTGTTAATTATTTAATTAAAAAAATAGCTCCAAGGCTTCATTTTTGTAAGGGGAAAGGGAGGGACCAGAATTGTAAACGTTGATAGTGGCTGATATGGTCTTTTATCTTTTGTGTTTGGACGGTTTGGTCGATTGATGAAAAGTTGTGATGGTTTATTTTCTTTTAAAAAATGAAAAAAACCACAATGATTATGAACACAATGATTATGTTATTCATAGGGTTTTTATCTCAAATATATTGATTTGGTGATAGTATTTTAGATACAATGTTGGAAACATGTATTCCTATAATCCATTGGTTAGATGAGTAAATTGTAGGACATTTTTGAGGTTGATTTGGTTGGTGCATTAATTTATTTTGCAATGAATTAATGATCTGGTTGGTGCATTATTATTCTTCTTTTCTCTATCTCTCCCCTTCCTGCACACCCAGCTGCAGGACTGATCTTCGCACCCAACTGAAGATCTTACAATACATAAGGCTCTCTTACTCAACACTTCTCTCTTACCCGATATCACTCACTCAATCACACAATAACAATAGTAACAACAACGACAACTACTAGATCGAACCTTCTTTCCCTCATGTAGGTCCTTATTTATATATTACAATCACTCACCGACATCCTTAGGCCGAGACCTAGGTGTCAAAACCCTAGATACCAAAACCCTAGGTGTCTAAAACCCTAGGTCAACTTGGCCTGCGTTTTCAGGGCTTCGCCAGCCTGGCTTTGCTTCCTTCTCGCACAATGCTCCAAAGCATCTAATGGTGGATTTTTCTTCTTGCTGAGTTTTCACGATCTTTCTTTCTTGTTGATCTGTCATCCTCGATCTCCTCATCCAACGAATTTATTTATCGGACTTCGCTTCCCTTTTCTTCTCTTTGCTCACTTCGACCTAGTAACAGTCACTGTGTCTTTTGCGCAGTTCAAATTTTGTCTTTTCTTCCTTGTTCTTCGCTTATTTCCTTAACCAAGGGCCAATAGGCCCCCAACACTCACTAGTGACTTGTCCCGAGGCACTTCAGATCTAAACTTCCTGTTTTACTTCAACGTCGGGCTGCACAGTGCATCTTTTGCTTGCTTCTCTATGCCTCCTCTCCGTCCCTTGTGTAAACTGTCTTTACTGTGTCTGGTACCCAGTTTCAACTGCACCTGGTACCTAGACCCTTTTCCTTATGATTTTACTTAGAGCTATGAGGCAGTTGGTTGTCATAGTACAACTTTAGTCGACTCCCATTCACTAATCCTTCCCTCCATTCTCCCTTCAAGGTCTTCAACTGCACAGCTCCTTCTTTTGTAACATAAGAGACCTCATATGGCCCGAGCCAATGCGTTATGAACTTCCTAGGATGCTTGATGAAATTGTTGTCATATACTAGTGCTAGATCACCTTGTCTAAAAGCCTTCTTCTTGATGAGTCTGTCACGGTAGGCCTTCTCTCTTTCCTTCTGTACTTGCTAATGAAATCCTGCAACAAATCTGACTTCTTCCAATTCGACCAACTCTGAAAGCCTCTCTTGAACAGTGCTAGTGTCATCCATATTTGTAAAGGCAACAATTCTTAATCTTGGTACCAAGAATTCTATTGGGACAATGGCTTCGAGACCATAAACCAACTTGAAGGGGGTCTGCATTGTTAACTTCTTGCAAGTGGTTCTATAGGTCCAAAGTATTGCTGGTACTCTTAAATCCCAGTCATCCTTGTTCACACTGCAAATCTTCGTTAGTGCTATCTCCAAGATATTACCACTGTCCCATTTGTTTGTGGATGGTAAGGTGTGCTCTTCTGATGGTGGACTGCAAATTCCTCAATCAGGGCTTCAACTATCTTATTTATGAAGTGTGTACCTTGATCACTCATAAGGATTTTTAGGCATCCAAACCTAGTTATGATGTCATCAAATATAAAGCCTGCAACTGTAGTTGCACTACAATCCTTGACTGCTCTTGCTTCGACCCATCTGGTAAAGTACTTTGTTGTTGTAATTATGTATCTTGCTCTTGTGCGCTTTCCTAGTGGGTTTATAGGTCCCACAAAGTCAATGGCCCATTTCTCAAATGCTTGTAGGGTCAGATGTGGTGCTAATGGAATTTCATCTCTTCTGGATGGTTTCCCAACTCTTTGGCATACATCACAAGCTCTGGAATAATCTTTAGCATCCCTGTGTAAAGTAGGCCACCAAAGGATAGCTCTAAGAACCTTCTGCGCAGTTTCTTTTCCTGCGTAATGTCCTCCTGCAATGCCTTCATGAGATTTTGCGAGGATCAACGGTCGCTCTGCCTCCATAACACATCTTCTCAATATCTCATCATGTCCCATATTATATAGTTGTCCAACGATTAGTGAAAAGTCTGCAATGCGCACTACTAGTTGTTTCTTCTGAGGGATTGTGTACTCACTAGGTGCCATTCCTGTTGACAGGAACTGGACTATCTCTGTGAAGTGGTCATCAATATTTCTAATGGCCAATAGCTGTGCATCCGACAGTGCATCCTCCAAGCTAGTGGGCTCTTTTCCATGTTCCAACCTTGATAAGTGGTCAGGACCTTTGTTCATTCTGTCTGGTTTTACTATGATTTCAAAGTCATATTCCTGAAATAGCAGAAGCCATCTGCATATTCTCCCCCCCAACACTAGCTTGTTGACTAGGTATTTTAGCGCGGAGTGATCAATAAACATTTTAAAGTGTCCTCCCAACAAGTAGTGGAAAAATTTCTGCAACGCATACACCATGGCTAACCCTTCTCGCTCAGTGGTGGTGTAATTGATCTCAGCAGTTGATAGCTTCCTGCTAGCAAAGGATAATGGATGGTCAATATCTCCTTCACCAGGTTGTGCTAACACTACTCCCAAGGCAATAGAAGACGCATCGACATGCACATGAAACTCCTTGCTCTAATCTGGAAAAAGAAGAATAGGCGCAGTAACCATTTTCTGTTTCAGTGTGTCGAAGCTCTGTTGGCACTCTCCTGTCCAACTAAACTGACAATCTTTCTTCAAAAGCTTCTCCATGGGTGATTTCATCTGGGCATATCCTTTAATAAACTTCTTGTAATGCCCAGTATGTCCCAGTGCAGTGCGTAGTTGTTTGACTGAAGTAGGAGGGGGTAGATCAACTATAATGGCAATTTTAGATGGATCGACCAAAAATCCTTGCTTGCATACAATATGACCTAACAGTACTCCAAATGGTCGAAAGAATATGCATTTCTTCAGATTTAGGGAAATTTGACACTGTCTGCATTTATCCAACTTTAGCCTTAGACATTCAATATGATTTTTCAATAAACTTAAAATAGTCCAATCATCAAAATATGCTTCTAGAAATTTATGCAAAAACTCCTTGAATGCTTCGTCCACCACTCTAGAAAAGATAGTTGGGGCATTCTTCAATCCAAATGGCATCACTGTATACTGATAGGAATCCCATTCTGTTGCAAATGTGGTCTTATGGCAATCTTCCTTGGAAATCCGGATCTGATGGTATCCTGAAAATCCGTTTGTAAAAGAATATACTTCTTGGCCTCCCACATTATCTAGCACTTCGGCGGTGAATGGCATAGGGAAGGGGTCATGTAAATAGGAATCATTCATCTCCCTAAGATATATGCATATCCTGATCTCTCCTTTCTTCTTGTCTTGCACCATCATAGGGCTAATCCACTCCGACTCTTCCACAGGTTCTATAACCCCAGCTTCCAGCATTCTGTCGAGCTCAATCTTTACTTTCTCTTTGTATTTAGGGTTCAATCTGTAGGGTCTCTATTTGAATGGTCTTTCCTCTGGCTTCAAAGGGATCCTCATCTCTCCCATACGCCCTTTAATGCCCTTCATATCAATGAACTTGGTTGGAAACAAGTCCAGATATTCGTGCAGTAGTTCTGTGATCTTGTCAATAGTGGAAACATCCCAGTAATCTCCAACATTAGCAAGCTTCGGTGTCTATTCTGTCCCAATATTGAACTTTTTAATCTTGATTGGTTGTCCAATGAATGTAACTCAACTCCTGGTCCTTCCAAATCTCTTTGGCCTTCTGTTTCGACGATCTTCACCTTTCTTGGATCATCATCTTCATTGGCATTGATGTTGTAACAACCTTGCAGTTTCTGGAGAGGCGCAATCCATTCGTCCTCTTCTTGCTCCAAAGGGAGGTTAGATGCATCCTCGAATACTTTCTGTCTTACAATCTACAATGCTTGATCTACTGAAGGATATTGACTTTCAAATAAGAAGGTGGTTACAAAATTCTGAGTCATACCTTCCTAGTCTGTAGTGATGAGGTGCAACTCTGCTTGAAGGTACCAATTGATAGGTGTTGTGTCCAACGTGTTAAAAAATTTGTGCACCCACTGCTTTCGAGGAATGTTTCTCCAAGATTCTTCGCAACTTCTCACATGGTCCTTTGGGCAGCTTCAACCTGTTTATCGAACTTCACAACCTCATACTTGTGTTGAGAACCACGTTGTCATCAAGGTATGACATTGTACCCAGTTTTCAATGTTGTTTTTTCCGTGTCCCCCAACATCTTGTTGGGCTTGATTTCAGGGACTCATCCATCGCCAACAATCTTTGTTGCATTGGTACATTTTCCTCAAAGTCCGATAAGAAAGTTTCTAAAGGATTTAGACCATCAAATGTGGGTTAGTTACTTACTGTTGTGCCGATCCAACGAACTTCTGTGGTTAATCTAGCACATCTTCTTGTAGATACTTCATACATCTTATTCTTTCAGTTCTCCAGTTCTTCTTCTGAGTCTGATGAACATGCATTGTCACTTTGCCATCTTAGGTTTCCATCGGCAGTAGGATTAATGTAATCATGTTGTCTAGCTGTTAATTTGTATATGTTTTCCAGTTCATATGCGTTGTCTTCTTCTCTGATAGGTTTTGTGTATCATTGACCTTCATCTGGATCTAAAGGTGCAATGACCCTAAGGCCATCTCTTTCAAAAGTCATATGTATTTTCTTTAAGTCAACCATAGTGGATTTATTGAAAGCCCAATCAATTCCTAACAGTGCAGGGTAAGGACAACTATCATCAACTATCTCAATTACCTCGAAATCTGTAAACGTTCTTACTCCGTCGATGTCCACAGGGACATGCTCCAATCGTCCAAAGGGGCTGACAACTTGTTGATTATCCATCCTGAGCTTGATAGGGGAATAGATCAACTTCGGTTTTCCCATCAGTGCCCAAGTTTTCTTCTTCATGAGATTGACCTCCGACCCTAAGTCAAGGACCACATAGTCTATATCATATTCACCTATTTGAACATACAAGTGTAATTCCTTATTTGTCCTTCTCTTCTTAGCGATTTGGTGTACTGCCCTATTCAGTAAGGGGTCTATCTTTCCTAGTTCATACTATCTGATTAAACTTTGTAGCTCTTGTACAACGCTCTCATCCTGAATCAACTTAATACAAGTATATAGAAATTATGTGAGCTTGCTTACCTCTTTTCCTTCTCTTGGCAAAGCAGACTGATCAAATACCTGAGGCATTCCATATTCTCTTATTTTTGTCCATGTCTTTGATGAAGAGCCTTGATCTAATTTGAACTCTTTTCTTTCCTCCTCAAATATTTGTCTTTCTTTCTTTGCATCAAAGGTTTGGGTCTTCTCTGCAGGTGTCCTGATTCCTGAGTCTTCTGTAGTCTTTCCCTGGATCAATCTATCTTCTCCTGTAACAATGCCTCCTCTAGTGATAACAAAGACTCTGGGGTCTTCTCCATGAGGTTCAACACATATCAGTTTCACTTGCGGGTTCTGCTGAGGTCCTAGTATTTCCTGAAGCTTAGCCAGCAATGCTGGACATTCCTCGATAACATGCTCAAAGGAGTTGCAATAGCTGCAAGTGGTACAAGGGTTCTAACAGTCCCTTGCTAGGTGTCCTGGTTGTGCACTGTTATAACAGATTATCTGTCCTTGACCTCTACCTATACCTCCTCCTCCTCCTCTCCCTATGAATCCACCGCGAGGATTGAAGTCTCCTCTCCCAGGGAAGTTATACTGCATAGTGTTTCCTTCTTGTTGTACTTCGCCTTGAATTTTGTATATGTCTCTTGACCTTTCATGCATGAGATCGTAAGCCCTACAATCTCTATCATCATGTCCCATGGACTTATAGAATGTGCAATACAAGTTTGTAGGAGTCTGAACGTACTTTTGCATGTAATAGCACTCACCAGGGCGATGTCTATTTCGGCATACCTCACACCAGGGTAAGGTGACTTGCTTCAAAGGGCTCAGAGCTCCAGAGGCCAAGTATTTATTGAATAGGGGAAAGTGTTCCTTGTCATGGCCTTCTGATCTGCATCTGACACACCAGATGTATTCTCTTTTATATTTTTCCTTACCCTTTTTCATATTTTCGACCTACAGAGACAAACTAGTTAGTTGACTCAAGATCTGGCTCATACCTAAACTGGATTCTCCCATAGGGGCTCATTCTAGCTTTATGAAGATCTCCAACACCTCAACCTACGAAGCAATATTCTGTTGCATCAAAGGAACTCTGATGTGTTGTAAGAGAGCAATGATGAACCATTCTTTGTTTTGTTCATCTGGGATCTGGAAAGTCAATCGACCTGTTAAAGTCTTGAATCTTTGATCGAATTCCCAAACAGGTTCGACTACCTTTTGCTTGATCTCTTTCATCTCTGTAATACATTGTGACTCTGATTTGGGTTTCTTGAACTCTGTAATCAATGCATTCTTGATCTCATTCAGAGGCTTAGGTTGTGCAAGTCCTTAGACAAGCTTCATGTACCATCTCAGTGCGCGGTCCCTTAGGGTAGTGCTAAACTGGGTTCTTTTAACAGCCTCGTTGGTGACATTGTTAATATTTCATACAGCTTCACATAGGAACCAATGTTGATCAGGGTCTTCAGACCCATCTCCCCTAAAGATAGGGAGTCTCATCTCATCTTCCATAGAGCTTCCTAGGTTTCATGTCTGAGTATATGTTGAACTGCTAGTAATAGTACTTTGAGGACTCTAGTGACTCTGACTATTCTAATTTCCTAGTGTTGTTAAATCAACAAGAGGGACAATAGTACTTACCTCAATGGTTTACGCAGTTTCTGAAGTCTTTGGCTCGTCCCGACGAAGCTCTTCATCTTTCCCTTCCTTTGTCCCAGCAGGTTCTGAATGCTCCTCGTCTATCAGATCTGCCTCTTCTCCACTATAGAATCCCTCATCCCCGTAGTTCTGTTTGAATAAGTTCGCAAGGTGAACTTATATGAACGCTTTTCCACTGCGCGTATGTCCAACCTCTGTGTCGTTGTTGCTGTCTGAATCCCCGAACATTAGCTTTTTCAAATATGACCAATTTATTGTATCTTCAAGATGTTCTTCTCATGCAATAGCATCTTGATTCTCAACTTTAGAAAGTGTAAAAATTTCCCTCTGGGTCCCTTGAAGAAATATCTTTCGGCTTGGTTGTATGACTCTACTCTGTCAACAACAAACTCTGTGATGTACCCTCCAATGGTGTTGTCAAACCAATGATCTATTGCTCGTGATACTGCATTATCAACTCTCTTGACCCTTTTTATCAACGTCGACGTCCAAACTACAAGAGGTCTAGGTCTGATCTCAAACTGGGTATCTGCTAACCTAGCTAACCACTCATATAGCTCCTGATGGATTCCTCCGAAGAAAATCTCATGTATATCAGTAAATATATATATCTCCAACCAATCCTCTATACTAAGATTAGGGTTCTTGTTCTGGGCTTCAACGAAGTCCTTCTCTTGAACCTCTATCCACTTCTGAATCTCTGTCTTTGATGGGAACCACCTTAACATTCCCTCAACAAGATTCCTATTCCAGCAACGGAACCATTTGTTGGCACAAGGGCAGACCCAGGGTTCAGCTCCAAGAGTGCACCAACAAGCCCTAACTACTGGCCCTTTCAGCTATGCCTGTGAAGTAGATGCAATATCACCCGAAGCAGCTATGGGGGAGTTGCAGGAAAGAGATGTCTACAACCAAGGGAACGAACAAGTGGATCCAACACTAGAACAATACAACACACATATATCACTTATCAACTTAGATCTATTCCACATATCTTATCAGATCTACCACTGTAATGCAATAATAGTGTATCAAATGACAAGAACAGAGCATCAATCACACATAACACAAAATATATGTGGTTCACCCTCTCTCTAGGGCTACGTCCACAAAATTGTGCTTTATAATATATTAAAATGAAGCATACAGTTCTTGTCTACGCTGTTAGCTAGCAAATCTTCTTTCTTCTTCTCTCTATCTCTTCCCTTCCTGCACACCCAACTGTAGGAATGATCTTCGCACCTAGTTGAAGATCTTACAATACATAAGGCTCTCTTACTCAACACTTCTTTCTTACCCAATATCACTCACTCAATCACACAATAACAATATTAACAACAACGACAACTACTAGATCAAACCTTCTTTCCCTCATGTACGTCCTTATTTATATATTGCAATCACTCATCAACATCCTTAGGCCGAGACCTAGGTGTCAAAACCCTAGATACCAAAACCCTAGGTGTCTAAAACCCTAGGTCGACTTGACCCGCATTTTCAGGGCTTCGCCAGCCTGGATTTCCTTCCTTCTCGCGCAGTGCTCCAAAGCATCTAATGGTGGATTTTTCTTCTTGCTGAGTTGTCCATGATCCTTCTTTCTTGCTGATCTGTCATCCTTGATATCCTCATCCAACGACTTTATTTCTCAGACTTTGCTCCGCCTTTTATGCTCTTTGCTCACTTCGAACCAGTAATAGTCACTATGTCTTCTATGCAATTTGCATTTTGCCTTTTCTTCCTTGTTCTTCGCTTATTCCCTTAACCAAGGGCCAACAAACCCACAATTACAAAGAATTACATAAGAACATGTTGAACTAAAAACTGTCAAGAGGAGCCAGTTTGAATAGGTGGGTGGCCAACAATATCCACCTGGATCAAGTGTAGGCCTCCTGCATTTTCCTACCAGGGCATGCCACTAGTATACTCAAGCCCATCATTATCTCTAGATGATCAAGGCATAACATAGGGTTCCAGTGTCATCCTAATAACATGCTTTCCTTTCTTTCAAGGTTATGATAACCTTCATTTAGCCTCACTAGACACATCCATCATCTCATGTGTATCATAGATATATCATTATTATGAAGAAGAAGTAACTCCATTCCTTGAGAATGAGAGAAAACGATGAAGGAAAATCCTCTTCGAGGGGGCAAACTTATTTTACAATACAAAAAATGAACAAGATGATATGATCTCCAAAACTACGTCTTCTTGGTATATATAGGAGACAAAGGGTGCAATTTACAATTAAGGGGCCTAGCGACCAATAATCACAACACTTATATAATAATAGAATTGTGATGTAACAATATCTAGGGCTTAACATGTCCCCACCTTTTCAAATCGGTGTTGTCTTCAACACTTGGTTAACTGTGGATGTTTTTACATGAAGAACTCATTTTCCCATGTTGCATCTTCTATTGGTAGGTTCTTCCCCTTAATGAGGTATTCAATAATTGCTTGACCCTGTAGTTGCTTGATTCATGTTTCAAGGATTGTTTTAGATTCTAGTATCATTTCCCCTTCTTCATCAATCTTTAGAAAAGTAGTTTGAATTGAGATGTTGTCACCCATAACTTTCTTTAAACAAGAGACATGGAAGACCAAATGAACACATGAAGATGGAGGTAGCTCTAGTTTGTAAGACATATTGTCAATCCTTTGCAACACCTTATAGGGACCATAGTACTTGGGTGCTAATTCATTATCCTTCTTTTGTTGCTTGAGAGACATCTATTTATATGGTTGCAACCTCAAAAATATCCAATCACCCACTTCAAAATTCCTTTCACTACAATTTTAATCAACTTGTTGTTTCATCCTATTTTGTTTTATAACCAAGTTGTTCTTTAGTAATTAGAGAACCTCTTGTTGTGCTCTATGTGATCCTCCACTGTTTGAACCTTAGTTGTCCCTCTCAAGGGTGACATCTTTGATGGACGATGATATCCATAAACTTATATATATGGGGACATTTTGGATGAAATATGGAATAAATTATTGTCCCACCAGTATGCTTAGTGTAACCACTTCATCCATTATATTTGTTTATCAAATGAAAAGCAACAAATATAACTTTCTAGACACTTATTCATAATCTCAATTTGTCCATTAGATTGAGGGTGGTAAGATGATTTATGAGCCAATTGAGTACCCAAACAAGAAAACAAGTCCGTCCAAAAATTATCGGTAAAAATTGTATCTCTATCACTTATAATAATCTTGGGGTTTCCATGTAACTTTTGAACAATTTCCATGAATGATGTGACTATTATACTCGCTTTAAAAGGATGGGAAAGAGAGAAAACGTGGGCATACTTTGTGGGTCGATCCACCACCACCATGATGACATTATTTCCTTCAGATGTTGGTACACCTATAGTAAAATCCATTGAAATCTCTTCCCAACGTTGACTTGGAACAAATAATGGTTCTAGAAGACCCGGGGTCATGATTGTCTCTCCCTTGTTTTGTTGGAAAAACAAACATTCTGCCACAATCTTTTGAACATCAACTTTAAGAACTTTCTAGAAAAAATCCTTCTTGATCTTATGGTAAGTTCTTAGAAATCATAAGTGAGTGTCCCCTTATAGGATAGGTTTGTAGTTCCAAGACGACCTTATGTTTGAGTTGGGAATGCTTGCATAAGTATAGGTGATACTTATACCAGAGTGGATTATTCTTCCACAAAATTATCCGATGTAGTAGGGTATTGTAGTTGTTGAATAAGCTTCGATGTCTTATGGTCATGCTGCCATTATATCCTTGCCTCTTCCACCCAATCAACTTGTAGAATGGATATAACACAAATTAAGGCCTCAATGTTTTCTTCTTTCCTTGAAAGTGCATTTTGTTTCCCTTTTTGTATATAATTTCAAACTCGTAACCTAGCATCTTTGTAACCCATTTTTGTTGCTCGTCTGAAAAAAGTCTTTCTTCCAAGAAGTATTTTAGACTCTTATAATTTTTTTTGACCTTGAAGTGTCTTCTTATTAGGTAAATGTGTCATTGCTTATTTGCATGTAACATGGCCAATTTTTCTTTCTCATAAATGGGTTCAAGGAAGTTCCTTCCTTTAAATTGGTAGCTTTCAAAAGCAAATAGATATCTTTCTTGCATTAAAATTGCACAAATTCCCTATCCTAAAGCATCACACTCTACAATAAATGTTTTTGAGAAATGAGATGTGGTTAGAAGTCCTACACATAACCTCCTTACAATTTTCAAAAGATTAGGTTGATTCTCAAGTTCAGGAAAACACGTCATTTTCAATAATCTTATTATAAGTTCAAACATTTTTTTTTTGACAAACTTGTAATAATGGCATGTGAATCCTAAAATTCTTCAAAGTTTTGAGAATTGGGCATTCGACCATCCCTTTAAATTTGTTAGTACTGAAAAATATTTTTTACAATAGTTTTAGAATTATATTCCTATTTTGTAATTGGTCTAAATTATTGTTTAAAAAATTTAGATGTTCTACAATGAATTGTTAGAATTAAAATATAATTACAAATTACAGCTTTGAAAAAAATGTACTTCCAGGTCCTCTTGGTAATTGCAGTGCCAAATAGACTGCCAGTACCACCAATCTTGATAATTACACTTCCCTTGCCAGTTGTTCTTGGCTGCTAAGGAGGCTGATGGTTCCCATATCCTTGAAGCATTTAGTGGATTCCAGGTGTCGTCTTTATCCCTACTAATTTTAGGCTCATCTTCATCACTTTCAAATTTAGCAGCCTCCACCAAAACCCCCTTCTTGTCTGCCAGTACTTTCTCTCGCGGCCTGACGCCCACAAATGGGTCACTTCTACTAACCCTAGTTTGCCTCTCCATTGGATTACTATAAGGGTCCAAAGATTCCACTAGCGCTTGGGTTCTGTTAGTGGACGAAAAATGACACTTCTCACCCTATGACTCAACCTCTGGACATCTGCCCGTAGTCTTCCTGGTGGATTCCCAGTCATCGACCTGGTTGGCACGAGAGGGAGGAGCGATGACCTGAATCTACAATCGGGTTAAGCTCAGGTGCAAGGGGAGTGAATTTCCTTCTGTCGTTGAGCTTCCTATCCCAAATACCTTCTATTGATACTCCTGGGGTTCAATCCTCAGACGGTTGGGAACATTTCTTTTGGGTAATGAGAAAATGGTGGTGTCCAGAAGGGGACGGATCGATCCCCATGGCCAACATATTGGCCCAAAAAAATCTCTGAAATGCTGAAAGTTTGGTTCTTCTTCTTCCTCTGTTTGTTAACATTGGCTATCACGACTACTGCTTCTGCCACGCTTGTTAATCAAT
>ML808176.1:97016-107768 GCA_009831015.1 Picea engelmannii | reverse complement strand
TGGTCAGATTCGTACTTTGGGCGACGAGATTGAAGACCCTGGATATTATCTTTGTGATCCAGGTTGCGATGGAGTATGCATGATTTGCGACACATAGATCCACTGTGTATGATTCGTGGCTATGTCGTCTTGACTGAAAATTTATCGCACAGATCCACAGTGTATTCAGGTGGCTGTGCTATATAGTGACGGCATGGATCCACAGTGTATGATTGGTGGCCATGACCTTGGTTTATGATGTCATCAGTCTATGATCTGAGTATGGGAATGCCTTCCTCAGAATTGATATATATGATATTCTACTGATGCTTGAATGTTTGCAGGTCTCTGATTAGATGTGCTTTTGGTTCTTGACACACACATGCAGCTTACAAAGTCTATCGACTGTCATTGGTTCCACTCTCAGACTTTGGGGGGCATTATGTTATCCACAAATTTGGTCATTGTGATGATGTCATGATGATGGAAAATCAAACTCATTACCAAGAACACTTTCCTGAGAAAAGTTACAGTTGTCTTCTTCCAGAATTCATACTTTGAAACATGTTCGCAGGCTGCCTATATACTCACCTGCAGGAATGCAAGTTTCTCGCAGTCTACCTTAAGCTAGGGTGCGAACTTCCCACACTGTACTCATGGTTAGGGTGCGGACATGATTTTAAAGGGGAAAAAGATAAATATCTCGAACCTTCTAGAAGGGAATCTTCTAGAAGGATGAGTTGGCTTTCGAGTGGTTACTCAAGTACTGTCATTCCAGATATCTTGGGATCATTCCCTATCCAAGTAACTAATCTATCTCTTCCTATATATTGAGGAGATTGCTCATGGAAAGGGTTAAGTGAAGAAGTTCAGCAAGTTAGCAAGAGATTGATTAGAGAACTAGTGCAAGATTGTATGGAGGATTGACGCTACAACAACAAGAGACAACAGCAAGGTCATCACATGTGGTAGATTTTCTTCATACATGAGCAAGTGTGTGTGTCAGAGCTGGAAGCCGTCGAAAGGAGACCTATGACATCAAGGCTCAGGTTGTAAGTTTCACTTTCTATTAAATTAATACAACAATATGTCCCTTTCCCATAAAGATGATATCACTTTATTACATAATTCCTTGATCATATGTATAGACTAGTCATTGAATATCTTAACCTGCCTTTACTTCGATTGGTTCGTTTTGTTGTGATCTGGACAGGACGAGAGCATTGAAGCGAAGCTTGGAACAACAGAGATCATAAGGAATTCGTTCATAAGGTATGTCCATAATCCTTACCTCTCGGTTCATTCAATAGACTAGATCTAGGGAAAGTGTATTATTCTGTCCTGTTTTGTTCTAGATACCAGGTGGATCTAGGGAGATCGGTTAGTGTCCGCACCTACGGATTTATCCAATAACAAATAGTTATGCCATATTTTTTTTAACAAAAACTACAGACGGAGCTTGATCACAATGTCTCATGATGATATTAAGTAAAACATGTCTAAATCGAGGGTACACACCAAACCTATTATCACGATATCTAAGAAGATGTTTTGCATACTCATGACTATGCACATTTCTCATATGTGGTTTAACTAATCAACTTCACCTTTAGGGAATGATGTTGGAAATGCCATATCAAATAACCCTTCATTGTTACACTCATTTATGGGAGATGAATTGACTATAGGCCAATTAATCACATCTATAGATTCACCATTTGGATGATATGCTTCTATATTAGGAATATCTACCTAAGATTAAATAAGTTTAACTTCCGTCGATGCATTTGGAGGCCTTGCAACAAAAGAAATTGTTTCACAATATTTTAAGATGTCTTCATGACCCAGAAACCCTTCCAACATTGCAAAGTCAATATATGGTAATATAACATAATTAATCATTGTGAAACATATGTTGCATTTTCTAGTAACTCATCAAGGGAACATATATCAATTTCAACACCACAATAATAAGGATAATTCTTACTTATACAATAGCTCATCCATTACTTTTCTCTTTCTAACAATGAAATCATAGTTTGATCCTCGGTGACCTTTTTTTTCGTACAACAATCATTCAAAATCAAAGTCTTTAATATGTAAAGGTAATTTCTTGGCAACATCTTTAACCTCTTGAGTAAAATTTATGGTGTGTCCTCTATATTTGTATTTCCCACCTATTGAATGCATTACCTGCAAAATTGGACTGGCTCGTGCTATCAACATCTCTTTGACTTGTGTAATATTTGTAGGGACAAAAGGTTGCAACCTTGGATTCATATGGTTTTGAGATGAAAATCTATGATGGTACCGTCTCTTTTACATCTCGTACACATTCAACCTATATTAGTAGTCACCATTTGAATACTGGGATATGACTTCTCACACACATGACACATTTGAATATGACCAAATTTATCAATTCTTTCATGAAATTTTTTATGTGCAATGACTTCATCTTCATATGAAATCATTGGTACATTGGATTTTGTTTAAAGTTCATCATCATATAGCACTATTGGTTGATGATTTTTTTGATTGGTGCCTTTTAGATAAATAGTTTAAGTTTCTATCATCACCTTATTGACACCTCTCCATTTTCTTCGTCAATGTGCTCTTACTTGATCTTTATTTTGATTTCTATGTTCTTCCCTACCATCCTCATTCATTCTTTGCAATTGTAGTCTCTTTCTTTTAGAATACTTTTTTTTCATCCTTAACTTTGATCCTCATTCATTCTTTGCGGTTATAGTCTTTTTCTTTCATGATCCTTTTTTCATTTTTCTTCCCTTTGGTCCCCATTCATTTTTCGTTGTCACAATATTTGTTTCTCATTTCTTCTATCCTCGTCTATTTTCTTTCAATTTCAATGAATTGTTGCATTTGAATCAATGTTTGTCTTCTAACTCATTGTCGAATTCTTACATCTTCAATATTGTTATTATTCATTTCTTGAATAATAATAGACATGTCGTTGTTGAATTTTCAATGATTTGCGATTTATATTCTTGTATCAAATAGAAACAACACAAATGACATTAATAGTATAATTCCAAAATAGTTACAAAGTAATAGTAGAATCAATGCCAAAAGGAATAGAAGCAAAATGAGTAAATAAATCCATATCTTGCTCTACCAACACCCATATGTCAGCAAAAACCATACAATTGAGAAAAACAATAGCATTAAAATATTAATTCACACAGTAATGCCAAAATATAAATTCGGTGTGCACTAAACAATAGGAAGTGCCACTGCACCAAATTGTTGATAGTGAAATTTTCTCCATTAAAGATAAAGTCAATGCTTCCTTAGACATATCTACTACACACAAGAACTCAATATTTTTCAGTATCGACTTAGCAGTATAATAGTTAGTTTAAAATGTTAATAATGTATGGCTATGTATAAGATTATAAGTTTAGGCAATCTACCTAGGCCATTGATGCCACTCAAGGTGTGTTGACGTAGAAAATAATGGATATATTTGTATAGGAATATAATTTTAGGTTTTCGCTAATGCCACTGTTATGAACATAAAATATACATAAATAGATATTCATAACATAATAATAGTTAATAAATAATAATTATTAATAATGAAAGTTCATGTCTCAAAGGACATGACTATTGGTAAAGGGCACCCCTGCGTGGGTATATAAGCAGGCCCTCATTCTCAATTGTAATCATCTCATTATCTTATCTTATATCTTATCTATTCATTTATTATTTACAGTCCTATATGGATTACTTTACTATATTCCAGATATTTTGGATTATTCTTGTGTGAGCGAACTTTGTTCATCTCATTTGGTATTAGAGCCAGGTTCGTCTCATTTGGATTATTTTATGTTCATAACAACCACAATATGGTACAATCTTATATATAACAACAATAATTATTAGTAGTCACATAAGCATTTCAACATACCTCCCACAATCAAAACACTAAACCCTCCATTAACCTTTCGATAACGTTGATCTCTGGTCCTCTCTATATTTTGAAATATATTTTAATTGAATGTCAAATTGAATTATCCTATTCTTCTTGTTATCTCTAGCCACAGTTTCTGCTAACTCAATGTCTATGTTGAAATAACTTCATGGAATTTGTAGCCTAAATAAATTATGTCTACACATAGACAATGTCAAATATATATATATATATATATATATATATATATGATGTCGATTATGCATGATAGATCTAGAGATATCTCTGGACACAATTTTTGTTATTCCTTTTGGTGTTGACGTAGAAAATAATGGTTCTATCCACTTAGGAATATAATTTTAGGTGATTGCTAATGCCACAATATGATACAATCTTATATATAGCAATAATTATTTTAGGCAATCACTAATGCCGCTTTGGTACTCTCTATAATTTGAAATATTTTTTAACTGAATGTCACATCACACTATCCTACTCTTTTTGTTATCTCTGGTCATAGTTTCTGCTAATTCAAGAACTTGGGAAAGCTCCATAAAACCCTAAAAACCCAACAAAATTCAAGAATCTATAAATCGTTGAAACCCTAATTCAAAAAATACCTTGATTGATGAATCTTTATTTCTCCATTAAATACAAAGTTAGTATAGACGCAACAATATAATAATTAGTTTAAAATGTTAAATAATGGATGACTCCATATAGGAATATATGCATGATCGATCTAGAGTTATCTCTAGCGACACTTTCTGATATTGCCTTTGACATTGATGTAGAAAATAATGGATCTATCCACATAGGAATATAATTTTAGGTAATCGCTAATGCCAAAATATGGTACAATCTTATATATAACAATAATTATTTTAGGTGACATTCGGTTAAACACATATTTCAAATTATTGTGGCATTAAAAATTTCAAATTAATGCGAGGACCATATTGTGGCATTAACGATCACCTAAAACTACATTACTATGCAGATAGATCTATTATTTTCTATGTCAACACATAAAGGAATAGAAGAAATTGTGTGGAGAGATAACTCTAGATCTATTGTGCATAATCAACATCAAATATATATGTCTTCGACATTTGTCTATGTGTAGATCCAATTTTTATAGGCTACAAATTCCATAATAAAACCCTAAAATCCCTAATTCAAGAACTCGGGAAAGCTCCATAAGACCCTAAAAACCCAAGAAATTTTAGGAAACAATAAATCCTCCAAACCCTAATTCATAAAGTACCTTTATTGACAAATCATTGTTTCTCCATTAAATATGAAGTCAATATCGACTCAACAATATAATAGTTAGTTCCCCGGATGGGGTGCCACGTCGCAAAGCCGAGACACGCGGGAAAATGTCGGCCTGTGCCATTAATATAACCCATCGGCGACCATCCCTTCAACATTAAAATGGGAACGAGCCCATGTAGGTTTAACCAGGGGACGAGGCCCTTCGTGCAAGTGAACAGGATGACGCACCAAAGCACTAAGAGGCTAGCCTTAATGGCCAAGGCAGTCACCGTCATCCTCATCCTTATCAACCGCCTCGACAACAATGAGAGGTATTCGAATTTCACAAAGCCGAATGCAGATCCATCGGAGTTCTGGAGCAGGGTTATTCATCCGCTGGGAACTTCGGACATCTCCAGGTTCTTCAACATGCCCAGGGAATGAGGAAAGCCTCGCAGGAGCGCAACTTGGTACTCATTTGAATCACGCAGGCAGAGGCAGAAGAATTTTGAGAAGGCGTTGGCCTTGGTGTCCTCGCGAAGAAACAGGAAGTCCAGGAGACCTCGAATGCCTCCCATGGAATACGTGGAAGAGATCACCCTGGACGAGGCCATGCAAAGCTATCCTAAGCACCCTCTTTTCACAATCCCAGACAATTGGAATCCTCACACTGATTTTGGCACTGAATACAAGATTTCTCCTCCAGGAATACCACGTGGTCACAGAGCAACCCACCCAGTAGAGGAATTCACCACCTGCTATGTTGAGGAAGAGGTATCATGCTGTGCAAAAGCAAAGAACGATCCACCTAGTGGTGCACCTCCAGAGGAAGTGACTCAGTTGAACAAGCGGCAGGCACATCAAGTCAGTGAAGCAAATGAAGGCGAAGGAGCACAGGGGCCATTTCCCTTGGCCTCTGTTGAAGGAAATTGGCAGGACCAACTTCCTTTCACCAACCCGGGGTACCTAGCACTAATATTTGAAATGCAGAGCATGCTGGATGATCAGATCTTTCGTATCGTTCAAATCTACCAACGACTCGACATGCTGTATGCTGCACACTCTAGGACTCTCCCGAAAAGTCAGTTCCCTACGTGCACGCAAGCTTATGTGTTTCCTGCAGGATGGCGAAGGCACGGGGAAGAGGATGAGCCGACTGGTTAAAAGGTCTTGCGATGTTCATAGTTAGCAATCTCTTTTTGTTTCAGAACAAGGCTTTAGCCCAGTTAGATCATAGTAATGATGTAAGTAGGCTATTAGAATATAGACTGAACCTAATGGCTATGCGTCCTGGTTTCCTTCGGGCAGGACAACACTCTGATAATTTTGTTTGTTTGAACACAAGTGGCATAGAATGTCAAACTATCTCGGTTTCTTGTTCAGGTGGGACAACTGGCAATACAACTAGACTCTGTAACTCTGCAACTCTAATATAAATAGGATCCTCCCTTTTTGTACTTAAAAAAAAAAAAAAAACAATATAATAGTTAGTTTAAACTGTTAAATAATGGATGACTTCGTATAGGAATATAAGTTTAGACCACCTTCCTATATTGCCAATGCCATTCAAGGTGCGTTGATGTAGAAAATAATGGATCTATCCATATAAGAATATAATTTTAGGCAATTGCTAATTCCACAATAGTGCACATCATCCTTGGGTGCACTTGTACACAATAGATGCATAGAAAAATATTGATAATATTGAAAAACCAAAAAGAAATTAGTATAGATAAGTCTGATAATTTCAAAATTTAACCGTTATGTTTATTATTTGTTACAAATTGCAGCTCACTTAAAACTTTCCATGAGTCTTTCCCATATCTCAGAGAGCACAACTAACACAGTGAGATTGTTCACATTTCATAATATTTTTAATTAAACACAATGAAATATATATACTTTTCTTTGTTTTCAAACTTTACATTAGAGACGACATTGTTTTTTTATTTACTCAATATTATATATATATTTAGAAAGGGACATGTGTCAACTCCAAGTTGAGCACGAAAGAAATTACACATCTCCCCCATATTGGGCTATAGAAAATGCCTCTTGGTTGCAACAACACAATTTCCCCAGGAAAACCCTTCTAGGAGAAAAACCCACACTTTAAAGCATGCTCAATGTATTATTGAACAACTAAATGATTACAATACATTACAGAGTCTCCATGGTCTCAACAAAAGTGTTTAGTAGTGAGTTCCTTGTTGCTTGGCTTTCTAGACCAAATAAGGCTTACACTATCCACTCTCCAGGACTACACTAACCATTGAGGCTTATATAGGCCAATAAGCCAACTCTTAAGGCCTATACCATGAGACATCTTACAATGAAGTATCCCAAGCCGTAAATAAGCTTCATCATATGAAATACCATGTATTACCCAATACCACGGGCCCATAAACCATGAACAATAAATCCATCACTCATTATATCAAAGTTAGCCTAATTACTTTGAGACCAAGTCAAAATTAACCCAACATGACATCCAACACTGCAAAGTATAAGATAAATAGTTTCCTATTAGAAAAGGTGTAAGGAACACAACCTTTTTGTATACACTAAATAGTTTCCTATTAGGAGAGGTGTAAAGAACAAAACTTTTTTTAACACACTTGTCCATTATAAATAAAATGGAGAATTTGAAACACATATCATCATTAATTTTTATAGAAGACATTGTATGTGGCAATGTCGTCTATGAGCTTTGGATGCTTCTATATTTTCACTTCTTAAAAATGAGTTAAAGAAAGATGTATTATATATATTTTTAAATTTGGTCAATTTTGATAATTTAAAAAATGATATTTCATTTTATTTGCATTTCTTCCTTTTCTTTCTTTATATTTAAGATAAAGTTTTTATTAATATTATTTTGAGTTTTAATTTAGAAAAGTATGATTTAATGATAAATAACAAGGTGATTAGATTTGTATTAATATGAAGAATTCAATAGTTAATATTATTTTGAGTTTTAATTTAAAAAAGTTAATATTAATTTGAGTTTTAATTTAAGAAAGTATGATTTAATAATAAATAACAAGGTGATTAGACTTGTATTAATATGAAGAATTCAAACCCATTGGAGTGGGTGCAGATAAGACCAAATAGGGTAATTCTAACGGCATAGAAATGCCTTTCAAGTAAAGACAAAAAGAGAATTATTACAAACAATGTTTTTAATAAAAGATATTATTTTTCTTTGGTTCATAGTCTCGCAATTTATTTCTAGATGAAAAGAATTAACTACCATCAATCATTTTGTTTAGTCTGTTTTCCTGGAATCTCTTTTTCTTCAATTTGTTTTTGATGAGAAGAATTAACTATCATCAGTCATTTTGTTTAGTCCCTTTTTCTTGGAATTTGTTTTAAAATTAACTATCATTATTAAAAAGGAAGATTCAGTTAGTATGTGACAATTTGGATTCCTTTTATATTTTTGATTCTTTTGTCGATCTATTTTCCATCATATATTTTAACGCTATGGATTATGCAAATTCTTATTCAAACTAAATTTTATATTTAAATATTCAACTTATTCTATTCAAATGAATTTTTGAAATATGTGTTCAGCTGAATAAGACATGCATAAGTTTCAAATGATACAAATTGAATTCAATTGTATTAATGATTAATAACCAAGTTTAAGGTTTAAACATTAAGATATATTAATGTGTTTGAATTCCATTTCTTATTAGTCTCTGCCAAAGGCCTGGGACTATAGCGATGAGTTCATCGTTGACTGCCTATTAGTTTAGGTTTGACTTTCAATTTTTTTTGAAATTATAATGTTTAGCTTAGGAAACTTATATTAATATATTTTAAAATAAATATATATATATATTTGTTAGAGTTTTATTGGTTCATAAGTTTAAAGCCTTATTGCTGCCTTCATGTCTTTCCATACATTGCTAATTTCGAGACTCATGGGTAAGTATGGGTGAACTGCGAATAAAAATGATGGAAGATCAAAATGGCGGTTGATAGATTAATGCTGCGGCGGGTGGTGGATAGGCTGTCGAGACTCGGATATACGAGCGTCAGTCATGGCTTCTGACAGCATTCATTGCACTTACCATCTTACTGTACTGATCAATATGGCTTTTCCTCCCTTCGATCAATGCGAGTATGAGCACTACGCTGTCTCTCATGGTGGTCCTCTTTACCGTGTTCACTCCTCCAATTGTCTGCGCACATTGAAGTTGTTTGGAGGGCCTGTTCACTCCTCCATATTCTGTCTGCTGCGGTGTTTGGAGGATCACAGTGCAGAGCATGAATGCAAAAGGATAAGTCTCGTCCATCATCCCTGCAACTGTTCCTGCGGAATCGGTGAGGAAACACATCCAAGCCGTCCCCAAGAAGACTCCAGCCACGAACTAGGTTCCCAGCAAGCCAGCAAAAGGCTTGACGAACATGGACGGCTGCTTGCTGGTCGAATCAACCAGGGATGGTCCAAGAAACGAACACGGGCGGGTCCAAGAAATGAACATGGCACGCGGGCTTACTTACGTGCTTGCTGGCTAGATTTAACCCCCCCGGCTGCTGCTGCGGGCTGGTCGAATGGGGGGGGGACTAGGAGAATGGGGGGGGACATCCTTGGCACCATGGGCTGGTCGAAACCGAGGGCTGGTCGAAAGAAATCGAGGCTTGATGAAAGAAACTGAAGCTGGTCGAATCTGTGAGGCTAGAACGTTACGCTAGAACGAACGTGTGGTGAGACAACAGATTAAACCAACGAACAAGTGCTGCTTTACCAAGTCTTAGGACCAAGTGCTGCTTGACGAACCAACCCGTGATGCTAGAACGTTTATGCACCGCCAGCGCTCAATAATCACAACCACGCAGGGGATGATGTTGAGGACGGAGAATTATCTATCGTCGTTGGCAAAGAATCACTGTATACTCCTCAATAGAACTATGTCAACAAGCTCGAGGTCAACAATGGCGATGCCAGAGCTCGCCAAAAAGTTGTCTCCTGGATTTTGAAGGTAAAAAAGCTATCCATCCATCCAAAATCTCAATGCCCAAATGTAAAATCTTAACGTTCAATGCTTTGAACTTCTGTTAATGAATGCAGGTTCAGGCGCATTACTGTTTTCTTCCAGAAACAACCCTGTTGGCTGCAAACTACCTTGATCATTTTCTTTCCTGTACAGAAGTTCAGGTAGTTGATAAGAGCTTCTCATATATTTTTTGCCCTTGCTGCTGCTACTGATTCTACCGCAAATCCTTCTCATACCCTCGCCCTCCTTTTCGAACCATGGTTTCATTCATTCTGCAACCCCATATGGTTTGATTTTGCATCTCTCCGCATTTTCTTTGGTAATTTCTTCGCGCACATTCGATTTTCAGGGCAGAATCTGCAAGAGCAGCGAACCCAAGGAAGTCGTTAAATACCCCCTTTGATTGGGATTTTGCTTGAGGTATAGGAATGGATGAAGGGAAGCTTGATCTTCCGCAGCATTCTGAGACGCAGGATCATCCGAATATCAAAGGTTTTTTTCGCCATTAATGGGTTTTTAAGATTAATTTTAATTTTATTTTAATTTTTTTCTCTATTTTTTTCGAATTTTCTGTCA